>SJYX01014364.1:156955-180067 GCA_006410675.1 Oreotragus oreotragus
CAAACCATTCAATATAGCAGTTATCCAAGTCTATGCCCCAACCAGTAATGCTGAAGAAGCTGAAGTTGAACGGTTTTATGAAGACCTACAAGACCTTGTAGAACTAACACCCAAAAAAGATGTCCTTTTCATTATAGGGGACTGGAATGCTAAAGTAGGAAGTCAAGAAACACCTGGAGTAACAGGCAAATTTGGCCTTGGAATGCAGAATGAAGCAGGGCAAAGACTAATAGAGTTTTGCCAAGAAAATGCACTGGTCATAGCAAACACCCTCTTCCAGCAACACAAGAGAAGAAGATTACAGGCAAGAGTGTAAATGATGATGATGCCACTGGAAAGCAAGTGCTAGTAGCTCAGTCATGTCTGACTCTTTGCAACTCCACAGACTGCAGCCCTCCAGGTTCCTCTGTCCATAGAATTCTCCAGGCAAGAATACTGGAGTGGGTTGCCATTTTCTTCTCCAGGGGATCTTCCTGACCCAGGGATTGAACCCAGTCTCCTGTATTGCAGGCACATTCTTTACTATCTAAGCTACCAGGGTTTGGGTAAAGTTAGATCCAAATTATGTTGGCACAGTAGGTAACAGGAAAATTTTAATTATAAGCAGATGAACAATATAATCAAGTATAATTTTTGGTAAGATATCTTTGGCAACGGGGTACTGAATATACTTGAGAAATGAGGACCAGTTAACATGCTACTCAAGCAGATCATGAAGGAGTCAAGGAAAGCAGGTGCGATATTGTGATATAATAAGAAATACACATTTGGTCCTTGTTCCAGTTCCTGGCAAAGAGCTTCTAAAGCACTTGGAAATTTCCTGAGTGACTGGGGTGAGAAGAATGTCTTTTGTTATTCATAATTAGTCCCTTTCAACCACACCTGAGTTTATGTTAATGTGGGGCCTCTGGGAGAATAAGGGCTGATATCAAAGCAGTGAGAATAGAGGGGGAAATGCAGAATTATGAAGAGGTAGAACAGATGTGTCTGATGGGTGTGGAGGGTGTAGGAGGCAGGAGAAAAAAAAAAAAGCAGGACTAGTTAAGGGCACAAACTCTGCTGCTACAATGCAGAGTTCCAATTCTGTCCCAGCTGTTTGACCTTGGACAAGTTAACCTAACTTCCCTTGCAGTGTCGTCACCTGTAACACAGAGACTCTAGCTGCATAAGGTCCTTGGAGGATGTAATGGCTTTTCATGTAGACAGTGCTTAGGAAAATGCTGAGGACACAGTCAGTGCTCTGTCCAAATTCTCTATAGCAGCAGCAACATGTACTCAGGGAATTCCTGGGCCAGGAAAATGAGGATTATAAGAACACCTCCAAAAACAAATAGTTTGGGACTTCCCCGGTGATCCAGTAGTTAAGAGTCTGCCTTCCAGCAGGAGGCATGGGTTCGATCCCTAGTTACGGAACTAAGATCCCACCTGTCGCAGAACAACTAAGCCCACAGGCTACAGCTACAAAGCCCATGTACTGTGGAGCCCCAGCGCCACAACTGCAGAGAAGCCACAACTAGGACCCAGCACAGTCATAAATATCTAAGCAGACACATAAAACAAAAGGTTTTATGAGAGCATGCAAGGGGAAGACATTAGTTCCTGGTGAAGAGAAGTTGATATTAGAGTAGATGAGGCAAAGAATCCTAGGTCAGAAAGGTAAAGTTAGATGGGAGTAAACTGAGGGTGTGGGAAAGTGTTAGGGTCCTGGGGAACTGCTACCACAGGCATGTCCAGAAACAAGACAGCAAGATTATAAAAGGCTTTTAAGACCTATACCAAGGTCTCACAATCTATACCAAGGTCAACAAGAGTTTTGGGAAGTTGAGTCTTCCAACTAAGGTGCTCAGGGGTTGCCCAGCACCCACTCCACCTTCTGATGGTATAGTAAAAAGTTCAGCCACTCAGTCGTGTCTGACTCTTTGCAACCCATGGACTGCAGCATGCCAGGCTTCCCTGTCCTTCACTATCTCCTGGAGTTTGCTCAGACTCATNTGCTCAGGGGTTGCCCAGCACCCACTCCACCTTCTGATGGTATAGTAAAAAGTTCAGCCACTCAGTCGTGTCTGACTCTTTGCAACCCATGGACTGCAGCATGCCAGGCTTCCCTGTCCTTCACTATCTCCTGGAGTTTGCTCAGACTCATTTCCATTGAGCTGATGATGTCATCCAACCATCTCATCTGGTAACATACTACCTGTTTCCTTGAGGAATTACTGCTTCTCCTTTAGATTAGTCTTTAGGCTTAAATCAAGATGCTTTGCCTTCAGCTTGGCAGGAGGTGGGTACCAAGTCCAGGCCAGACAGATGCCCCTCTTCTGGGACAGAATTGGGAGGGGAGTGATGAAAAGACTAAGTAAGGCTGGAGTTCACCAGTGGTGGTGCTGGGAGCAATTCCTGCTTCCATATCTTCGGTGCTACCTGCTTCCTGCCCTTTCTGAGCCCCTCTTTCTATCCTGTGAGCTCTCTACATTGTTCCAATTAATTCTCTTTTATTAACCAGAGCCAGTGTCTGTGGCTAACCACTAAAATTTCCTACAACTTCAACAAATGGGCCTCCCTGACCATTTGTTTTCAGAATAGAGGTGCCAACAAGAAAACAGCAGAAAGGTGAAGGACCCCTCCCATTGCTTGGCAACCAGAAATCACTACGTGCATCTGCCAAAGGTAGGATGCTGTAACTGACTTTCTTCTTTCCTTAGAGAAACCTGGGCCTTGTCTATCCTGTATTCAACAGTGTGTGTGAGATGTGACATCAGAAGTTATAATATGACCTAGATTCCCTACCTACATCAACCATTTCATTAATCCTCTTTTTAGGTTTTGGACAACAAGAAATGGGTGCCATTTCCACAAACAAGTCCTTCTGAACACAGTTCCACCCTCAGAGAGCCACTGACTGATTTCCTTCATCAGCACCTCATTGATGTTAAAAATAAAGGAACACTCTTGGATCAGATGAGCCTATCTCTTTCTAAGTAAGTAAGTAAGTAAAGTCACTCAGTCGTGTCCGACTCTTTGTGACCCCGTGGACTGCAGCCCACCAAGCTCCTCAGTCCATGGGATTCTCCAAGCAAGAATACTGGAGTGGGTTGCCATTTCCTTCTCCAGGGGATCTTCCTGACCCAGGGATTGAACCCAGGTCTCCCGCATTGGAGGCAGACGCTTTAACCTCTGAGCCACCAGGGAAGTCCTTATCTCTTTCTACTGAGCCCAATTTTTCCCCAGGGCATTGTTCAGGAAGGATCAGGTCCTAACCAACAGCTCTCTGCCACTGCCTAAGGCAGAGGCCATTCTAAAATCAAATCCCTATTTTCACCAGAATCAGTGTTCTGATTCTTTCAAGTTCCCTCTCTGTGGGCATGGTTGCAATATTCTTGTTGTTACATCTGAGATTAGACATTCTTTCCCTTACTGATGCTTTGTAGTTTTCCAATTTATTCACTCAGCCAGTCCATACCAAGTCCTTTCCATGTGTTAGAACCAAACGGAGGCAGATTGCTCCATCCCTGGAGGGAAGTGAATGTTACTCATCTTGTATCCCATGCTTAGCTGAGCAGCTGGCACATGACAAGAGGCCCAGGAAGGGTTCCTTGTCAAAAGAAAAGTTTGCTTCACTAACAGCTACATGCAAAGTAGATTTCAGTGGCCTGCCATAAGGTCCCATCTGACCCTCAGCTATTAGAAGATGTGGAGCAGGTGGGACTCCAGAGTCATTACTGGCTGACCCAAATCCTAGCTCCTTCCCTTCTGACTATGTGGCCTCAGGCTAACAAATGTACTCTTTTTTTAAGATTTTTTTTTTAATGTGGACCATTTTTAAAGTCTTTTATTAAATTTGTTACAATATTGCTCCTGTTTTATGTTTGGCTCCAAGGTACATGGAATCTTAGCTCCCTGACCAGGAATGGAACCCACACCTTCTGCATTGCAAGGCAAAGTCTTAATTACTGGAAGTCCCACAAATGTACTCTTGAAAACCTTAGTCACCCCTAGAATGAGATTAGTAACACATGCCTCAACAAAATCATTAAAGGAAGTAAATGAGAAAAGGCATAAAAACTATTTCATAGAATACCTGGCACATCATATTTAATAAATGTGACTATATCTGGTACAAATTTTATAATCAAAAATTCTGGTACATAATAAATATAACTTCATTTCCTATAACTCACTTTAATTTCTCATTTGGGGCCCCTGTTCTGTCCTTTATGAAAAATAAACTCAGTTAAACAGAAAAATGTTCTCTTGGTCCCTCTCCTCTCTGCAGTCATACCTTAGATCCAACCAGGGCCAGCTTTGCATTGGGGGGAAATGGGGCATAAGTCCTCCTTCTCAGGATGTAACTCATCTCGTCCAGTCCTTAACACAGGCAATGAGTGGCGGCAGTTTCTTGAATAGCTCTCTGGAGCTCGGGACCCACTGAGATGCTGGCACACCATGGGCAGAGAATACCCACGTCCTGTCTTACCAATATACACACCCCTGTGCTATCCATAGGACCATCTTAGGTCTTGGACATACATGAGCACTTGGTGTTTATACCATAGGGACTTTCAGATGCCCTGCAGTCCTGCTGAGCAGAGACCTCCAAGCCTAGATGCACCTAGCAACCAGTTCCATGATACGACAGTACCATGAGGACAGCCAGAATTCCTTCATGAGATCAGCCACCTCCCTGAATCAACTCAGCTTGAGGAGGGAAGCAAAAGAACAGGCACAGAGAGTGGTAAGGGGAGGACAAGAGAGAGGAGAGGGGTGGGAGGTAATGAGGGGAGGAGGGAAGAAGAAAGAAGGTAGTGAGAGAGAGGAGTGAAAGAAAGGGAGAGGGAGAGGAGAGACAGGAAAGGGCGGAGAAGAGAGAGGGTGCAGGGGAGAGGAGATAAAAAGAGAAGAGAAAAGCACAGAGAGCAGATAAAGAGGTCCTTCTCACTTCTTCTCACCCTCTCCTCTCTCTTCCTGGCCAGAAAAAGTTTTTCTACTCAAGGAGAAACACTGGGAGAGGGTGAGAGAGGGAGAATGTCAGGGAGGAACTCAATTAGGATTGTTCTGACTCAACACACTGACTTCCCTAATCCTGGTTTCATGCTTCTATTTTGCATTTAGAAGCTAAGAGTTGCTCCATTTTCTGCAATTTGCTTTTGACAACTCCTCTGGGGGTAAACAGTGGTTGGGAATAGTTAGGGCAAGAAAGAAAAGAAAAAGAGAGCTTCAACCAATCATTAACCTCTGACATCATTAAGATGAATGCACCATAAAAATCGGACTTGAGAGGAGATGTAGAAACACTCTCTGATTTGAATGTCTCCAGAAAGAGCCACTAGGGCAGGAGGTGCAGTCCCACCAGAGGCCGAGCCCCATGACTGTTAAGCCTGCCAGGTTCTAGGAGGAGAGAAGGCCCCGGAGCTCCAGGGCACAGGGGTTCCGGATGGGAAGACTAGCTCTGGCCCAGTCTCTTATCCAAGTGTGCCCACGGGTTTCAAATGGCTTTTATTTTCCCTTTCTCTTCCAGAGGGCTCCCGTCTGCCTCCTTTGTCTAGTCAACACTGGTACCTCGTTAGTAACTCCCTGACTTGGGGCGCCAATCAGCTGCTTGACTCTTGTGCTGTGTGCTAGATCCATCAATCACATATTCTGGGACTGCTTGCTGCTCTTTATTTTTCATCTACAGATGGCTTCATAAAAGCCATTCTCCTTATTCTGAAAAAAGTCCAAGTGGTAGCTGGATATTCATTTAAGATGCAAATCAGGTTATGCAGGTGGCTTAAAGTAACAGCAGGCTCTAAGAAGCATGGATGAGGGGTGGAACTGACACAAACACCATGATGAAAGCATAGCTTCTCCCACCTGCTTTCCTTAAGATCAGCACCTCTGCAGGAGCTGATTGCTCTTACCCGTAGACTGTAAACAGAGGATGCTGAACAGAAGGCTATCCCTAAATCTCTCTTCATGTTCCTCCACATCTTAGACCAGAGGTCAGCAAACTTTTCCCATAAAGGGTCAAATACTAGGTATTTTTGGTTTTGCAGGTCTTCTAGCCTCTGCTGAAACTTCTTGACCCTGCCAACATAGTGCAAAAGCAGCCCCAGATAATATGCAATAGAATGAGTATGGCTATGTGCCAATAAAACTTTATTTATAGACATTGAAATTTGAATTTCCATAATGCTCACATATCACATATTTTTCTTTTGATTTTTTTTTCTATTTGAAACCATAAAAACAATTCTTACGCTCTCAAGGCATATAAACCAGGCATTGGACCGCGTTCAGCCCACAGGGCATACTTTGTTATCCACAGATCATCATAATCTATAGGGTGAATCTTAATCCTGACCAACAACTAACTCTAGTCCCAAGTAATACAAGAAAACATATTAATTCATCTCTTTTTTAGTATATGATACAGGAGAAGGGGCTAGAGTTTATATATTTCTTTAGAAATAATGCAAAATTATAAGATGCCCATAAACTTCATAAAACAAACTATTTTCAAGTACAAAGTCTATACTAGAAACTTATTTATTCATTGAAAGTGTGACAGAGTTCCTCATTGGCAGTATTTTATTGGCCTATGTTGAATGGACTTGTATTCAGTCAAAGAAATTGCATTTCTTTGTGTTTAGTCTATAGTCCAGAAATTTCATGTGTCCATTCTAGCCTTAGCACTACCACCTATCTTCAGTTTGAATTGGTGAGTTGTCTATACCCAGAAGTTTTGTTACACAACAACTGTTAAGGCACACATTGCTCATAGTTAACAATGCACTTGACCCCTCACTGGACACTTCCACGCTATGATTTCAGAAGTACTGCTCAAGGACCTCCCAATAGCCTTTCCACTAATACAATAATTTAAAAAAAAAAAGCTTTTCCCTGCTCCACACTGGGATTTCTTTCATGAATGATGAGTTTTGATTTGAAGAATTGGGAAAGAAAAAAAAAATTTTAGAGGTGCATATTTGGGGGGCAGGAGTAAGCATACAGAGATGAAGCAGGAAACTAGAGAACCTCCCTTAAGTCTGGGGAGCCCAGGACAAGGAGGTTTGGTCCTCATTTCCTAAAGTACAGCCCAGGGAGCCTATTGGCTTTTCAGGAAGTCCTCTAATCTAGTTTGGTCCCCAAAAGTGTGGAAACAAGAATCATGAGCTCAGCTTCATGAAACATGAGACTAGAGAACATCTGACAATTTCTCCCTGGTGTCTGTCCATCCCATCTCCCACCTCCATCAGGCCCAAAAATGGTTCAGAAGAGACCATCCCAGACCTCAGAGATGTGTAAGGATAGAGGCGAAAGAGCAAAGTGCAACAAAGACAAGGTAGCCCCGTGGAGACAGAAGACAGTTATGGACCACATGGGCCAACCCTCCGTGATGGCTAGCTTGCCCTCGGAGAACAAGTGGAATTTTTCAAATAACTATTTATCTAAAATCCAACAGAGAATAAACTTACCTTAACAAGATTAGATTTTTATTTTATCTAAGTTAGATTAGAAATTTATGTTGACAACATTAGATATTTTCTGCAATTAAGAGAAATACAGGCTCAAAATGTAAATTAAGAGTAGAAACAATATAGTAGTAAGTAACAGTAGTACAGTGGTAGCAGTATACAGTAGGAGCAGTCATAGCGTGATAGCAGCAGTAACACACCAGCAGCAGCAGTAATATACCAGTAGTAGGCAGCAATGGCAGAGAAGGCAATGGCACCCCACTCCAGTACTCTTGCCTGGAAAACCCCATGGGCAGAGGAGCCTGGTAGGCTGCAGTCCATGGGGTCACTACGAGTCAGACATGACTGAGTGACTTCACTTTCACTTTTCACTTTCCTGCATTGGAGAAGGAAATAGCAACCCACTCCAGTGTTCTTGCCTGGAGAATCCCAGGGACGGAGGAGCCTCGTGGGCTGCCATCTATGGGGTCTCACAGAGTCGGACACAACTGAAGTGACTTAGCAGCAGGCAGCAGTGGTGGCACTAAAGAGCAGCTAACATTTGAGTACTTTCTATTTGCCAGGACTTGTTCTCAGTATTTTACATAAAAGTGCTCATTTAATCCATATAACAATCCTACAAGATAGGTATTTATCTTCATTTTAAAGAAGGAAAAACTGAGACACAAGAAAATAGCTAGTGGGAAGCTGCTATATAACATACAGAGCCCAGCCTGGCACTCTCTGATGACCTAGAGGGGTGAGATAGGAGAGGGGAGGGAGGTTCAAGAGTGAGGGGAGATAAATAGATATATATACATATACATATATATATAATTATGGCTGATGCACATAGTTGTACAGCAGAAACCAACACAACATTGTAAAGCAATTATCTTCCAATTAAAAAATCAAGAAAGAAAAGAAAAAGATAAAAGCTTGAACAAAGAAAGATTCAATGAACATTGGTTCAGTGGGTGAATGGGTTCACTAATGAACTCAAATATGAACAGGGCTCTCACATAAAGTCAGAAGGAAGTGGCCATCCCAAAGTCACTGATGAAGCTTTTTAGTGCTCTAGATTGAAAAACTGAAGTTAGGAGAGGAACTTTTCAAAAACAAACAATCAGTAAGATGACAGAGACGATGCTGGGTAACCAATACAGGGTAACGTGTTATCAGCTCACCTTTCCTCTCTTATAATTTCCTCTACCCTGTCACACCAGTTCACAATAGATTCCTTTATTTTTCCTCTGCAAGCGAGGGTGCTCTGTCGCTAAGTCCTTTCGGGACTCTTGCAACTCCCTGGACTACAGCCTGCCAGGCTCCTCTGTCCATGATACTTTCCAGGCAAGAATACTGGAGTGGGTTGCCATCTCCTTCCCCATGGGGTCTTCCCAACCCAGGGATGAAACTCGCGTCTCCAGCATTGCAGGCAGATTCTTTACCAGTGAGCCACCTGGGAGCCCTATTTTTCCTCTAAAATAAGGTTATTAGCTGTATAAACTTTCAAAATGAAGTTTCTAGAGCCAGTTTTGCCTGCTACTCTGCCAGCAGTGAGCAAGCCTGAAGAGGAAGGAGGTGGTAAAAAGAAAGTATTATTAGGACCAGAGGAGCCAATAATTGAAAGATCATTGGAGTTCAAAGCTACTCCTGGTCCAGACACTGCCTCCACTAAGCCACAGCCCCATCTCTTTAGTGATTTAGTACCCCAATATGTGGCTGGTTTCTCTCCATGCAGACGTCCTCAGTGATATATACATACTTTAAACTTCATGTGATTTTTAAGTCTTTTAAAATCCGTAGTTTCCTACTCAGCCACAGGACTGGTCTGCATTCCCAGTTAGGGAAGGAACTAAGGGATTCTTGGGCGCACACAGAATCTGGTCTCCCTCTCTCCGAGAGCAGACAACACGGGGCCTGGCTCATCACGCCACCTAGCGGCAGGCACATTCTCCCGTGAGTCTCCCTCAGTCTGAAATGAGGGTACCCAGCCATCAGTTAAATTATCCCATCTCACAGCCTATGCATTTCAATAATCTACCATCTGTTCACCTTCTGTGTGGGAGTTCAATCATCTTCTTGGCAGCGGGATTATTCTACAGCAATTACCTATGCCTTTATCACCTCTCATTGAGCTGCAGCAGCGTCTCTGTAAAACCGACAGGTTTTCAACCACTGTTTGCAGGTAGGACAGTCTCTCGCGTTAGAGCCCAGAAGAATATCTATGCTTAACTGGAAAGGGGATCCACAGTCTAATGAAGTGAGTGGGCTTCCCTTTGAGCGGAGGAACAGAACCACAGAGCCTTCATTTCATGCATGTTCAAGTGTCAGGACTAGAAAAAAGGAAAGGCTACGCTGGAAAGAGGAGCCTCGTGCTGACAGACGCAATCAGGAGACGCAGGCATCTCCTCCAGCTCTGCCACCAGCCCCCGTGAGACTGTGTGCAGTCAGCTCTCTCTGGGCCTCATTTTCCTCTTCTTTAAAATGAGGAGGAATGGGTGACCCCTGCACTTTCCTTTAGTGACCCTAGCGCTCTGAAACCATAGGATCCTCATGGATGGAGACTTGGAGTGTACACTGCAGCCCACGCCCTCAGGTACCAAGGACTGGCTGACTTGCTAAGTAAAACCACAGCTAGAAAAAGAAAACATCACAACCAACAAGGGTGATCTGAATGTGGTTTTTTTTTTTTTTAGATATATCAGACATACACTTCATATTAGTATTAGGTGAATGCTTTTTAAATTTGGATTATCATTAATGATATATTCTTACACAAAACAGGCATATATATTTCACGTGTGCTTCACTTTACTGTACCTCACAGATACCGCAGTTTTTACAAACTGAAGGTTTGCAGAAACTGTCAGGCAAGTCTGTCAGCACAATTTTTCCAACAACATTTGCTCACTTGGTGTTTCTGTGCCACACGGTGGTAATTCTCGCAATATTTCAAACTTTTGCATTATGATTATATTGGTTATGGTGACTGGTGATCAGTGATCTTTGATGATATCAATACTGTTATAAAAATATTAGGACTCAAATGATGCTTAGCTTTTTTAGCAATAAAATTTTTTATAATTTTATTTATTTTTGGCTGTGCTTTGTCTTCATTGCCATACAGGCTTTTCTCTAGTTGCAGAGAGAAGAGGCTACTCTCTAGTTGCGGTACACAGATCTCTCACTGCTGGCTTCTCTAGTTGCAGAGTACAGACTCTAGGACAAAGCAGGCTTCAGTAGTTGCAGCTCCGAGGCTTAGAGTATGGGATCAATAGTTATGGCACATGGGCTCAGCTGCTCCGCTGCATGTGGAATCTTCCCAGACCAGGGATTGAACTCAGGCCCCCTGCAATGGCAGGCGGATTCTTTATCACTGGACCACCAGAGAATTCTTAGTAATACATTCTTAATGAAGGTATCTACATCGTGTTTTTAGAAATAATGCTGTTGTACACTTAATAGACACCCTTGTTCCTCTTAATCCAAGGTAGAACAGAGCCCCGCCTCTTCCTGATCTGTCTCCACTTGTCAAAGGGTATGGTCATTCCCCAATGGCTGGCTTGAGTTGTATGATCTCAGGGACTGCAAACCCCTGCTTCGCTGCAGTGACTGCCAGAACCTCTCCCTGGACCTCCTACTGTGAATATGATTCTACGCCTTCTATGCCACCAGCGAAAACCAAATGTGAAAGTGGATTACAAGATGTGACGTTACAGAGAGAGCTATCAGATTTATCCCCATTGTTGTAGCTTTTCAGCGGAAAAAAAAAAGGGTAGAAATAAGATCTTTCTCTCTCTGTCTATTAAGACACCATGAAACATTGATTCCATTTTTTTAATTTCCAAATACCTGCTTGCTTTGCCAAGTGTTGGGTGACCATTTATAAAGATTTACCTGGCTATATGTGCAAGGATTCATCCATCCACAGACATGAATGCCAGGCTGAATTTACCTTCAGTGTCCCTGGAAAGACCAAAAAAGAACTTTTGGCCATTCGCCCGTAACTTCAATCATAATAGTGACACTAGTAATGGCCATCACTATCTGCCACACATTTTATGTGAACAAATTTGAATATTACAGAAACACTTTGTGGGAGGTACTCTTATCTTCCTCCATTTTATAGATACAGAAACTAAGGCAAAGATTAAGTTAGTCACCCAAAGTCGCACGACCCACTGAGTTAAGATTGAATTCAGACCTCTGGTTCAAGAGCCCATGGTCTTCACACATTTTATGTGAACAAATTTGAATATTACAGAAACACTTTGTGGGAGGTACTCTTATCTTCCTCCATTTTATAGATACAGAAACTAAGGCAAAGATTAAGTTAGTCACCCAAAGTCGCACGACCCACTGAGTTAAGATTGAATTCAGACCTCTGGTTCAAGAGCCCATGGTCTTAAGCATTTCACTCTACTGCTTTCTTGTGCCCATTTAAAATAAGGTATTTTGTTACACAATATTGGACAGGTAATGCATTGCTAGTGATACTGTCTAAAACAATAGGACCTAAGGAGAAAAGAAAGCTGGGTGTGACTTAACCAAAGGAATCAGTAGAGATTATTTTTTGCTCAAATCTTTCATGGGAGAAATCATTCCATTATGTTTATGGCCCTGTGTTAAAAGAGGACAGTTTGACTTTATTTCCTGGAGTCCTCTGGTTTTTAGTGAGTCCCAAGTGAGAAATCTGCTGGAGACTTTTCAATGTTGCACAAAGCTGCCAATCACATTTATTGACTTTCTGCCCTACCAACAGTGGGAAGAATGATGTCATCCCCCATCCACATAACAGATCTTGACAGTGAATGAGCAAAGCTTCCTGCACTCCAGAAAAGCAATTATTTTCTTGGGGGGGAAAAGAAAAAACCCAGTCAACTTCTTAGGCATAATGAACCCACCAATTAATCTTGTCCGGCTACTCTTGCTAATTCTGGAAACAGAAACATAGTCACGCCGTATTGCTCTCACATTTTAAAACCATGGACATCATCAAACACAAAGGACTTTTCACCTTTGCCCTTTGATTGATTATGCTTTTCCGCAAGCAACTACTTAGACACCAACTGATGGAGAAGAGAAGCTGTTTAATATCACTTATGTTCTGGCTTTTGTTGCAGGTAACTGGTTATCACTGAAATAACAGGGTTCTTTAATAATTACAAAATGCACTTCGTTAACTAGTTGAAAATCTACATCTAACCAAGTAAAGAAAGCAATAATAAATTGACTTTGGATCACTAAGAATTCTTAATATTAACATAGGGAGCCAGGGTAGGTCTCTTTTACTATTTTTACAACGGTTGTCGACAAATGAATAGACACGTAGTGCTCCAACCCCAGATAACTAGTTTTGCTGATACGTTTCTTTCTAACGAGGAACGAAAGCTGCCCTCTGTTACTGAGAGTCTACAGAACTCAGTCTGAAGAAAAGGTAGGTGCAGAAAAAGAAAAGGATCTGAAGGATCAACAGTGGCAAAAGATATAGAAGCTATACAAAAATTCAAGGGGGTTTTCAAATTTGGAAAAATACCGAAATTGGAATCAAATATAAATGACTTGGTAAGTACAGTCCTGAACTACTTTGCTTACCCCATGTTAATTCTATTTCTGTATTTCGGAGGACAGAACAAGACACAGTGTCTGCCATGTGAGGATGATGTAACTAGTCATATTTTTTAAAGGGCCATGTAGAGAACCAACTGGAGGGGAGAAATACCAGAGTTCAGAACAGTTTAGAACAGAAACAGTTCAGAAATTGTTGCACTAATTCAACAAAGTGGCATCTGGCAGGATGAAAATGGAAACAAAAATCAGTAGGTAGATTTGGAAAAGGTATTTAGGCAGCAGGATCGTCAGGTACTAGTGATGGATTACACGTGGGGATGAGAAGAGGAATGAGTTGAGGTTTCTGATTCAATGCATGGTAGTGATGTGTCCCAAAAGAGGGAAACTAGTAAAGAACTTGTGGACTATTATGATAAACACATTTTGCTGCTACTGCTGCTGCTAAGTCTCTTCAGTCGTGTCCGACTCTGTACGATCCCATAGACGGCAGCCCACCAGGCTCCCCCGTCCCTGGGATTCTCCAGGCAAGAACACTGGAGTGGGTTGCCATTTCCTTCTCCAATCCATGAAAGTGAAAAGTGAAAGGGAAGTCGCTCAGTCGTGTCCGACTCCCAGCGACCCCATGGACTGCAGCCCACCAGGCTCCTCCATCCATGGGATTCTCCAGGCAAGAGTACTGGAGTGGGGTGCAGACCTGTTGAATTTGAGGTACCTGCAAAACATCCAAGTAAGCATGAGACAAGAGTGATTGAATGTGAACTGTAATCAGTACAGTCCAGGCAACAATCTACTATCTATCAGAGGCTGGGCTAGATGCTGGTAATGGAGCAGTGAAAAAGTTAGGCATCACCCCTGACCTATGAAACTTGGAATCTTGGTGGAGAGAAGGGCAGTAAACAAATACTCACTTAAATGAATAAACGGAAGCCAAGAAAAGGAAGCATTTTAAGAAAGGGCCAATCCCATCAAATCACGCTAAGAGATAGAAAAGGATACTGACAGAGCTCTCAGTTGGATTTGGTAACGTGAAAGTCACAGTAATCTTCACAAGAGCTATTTCAGTAGAATCGCAGAGACAGAAGCCAGAATCAAGTGAATTGAAAAGAAAACTGCAAAGTAAGGAAACAGGGACAGTAACTATGGAACATTTGTTCAGGAAGTTTCTCTGAGAAAAGGATTAGCAAAAAGGAGTGGTGACTAGAAATGGACATGGGTAAAGGAAGAGTTATTTAAGACAGATGGTTGTAAAGCACGTTTGTATGCTAGGTAGGGAATATTCCAGCAGAAAAGCAGGAAGTGATACATTGGAGAGAGGGGACTCTACATGAGACAAGTCAATAAAGCCAGGAAAAAAAATATTAAAAGCACAAGAGTTATTCTTTGGGGAGGCTGCAATGGAAGGGATTGGTACGAGGGACTTCTGGGGTACAAATAATGTTCTGTTTCCTGATCCAGATACTATTTAAATAAGTATGTTCATTCTGTGAAAATGTTTCAAGAGTTAAGCTTACGTGTGCTCCTTCCTGTGTGTATACTGTATGTCAATAACAAAGCTTTTTTCCAGAGAAAGGGAAAAACAAAAACCATCAGTTTTTGCAAGTGATGATTACATAGAAAACCCTGACAAATTTATAAACTATTATAAATAAAAAGTTAAGTTCCGCAAACTGGCTACATATAAGAATATAGGCCAAAGGTACCATAACACACACACACACAAATATATATAGATAAATAGATAGGTAGAAAAAAAGTTTAAGTACAACACATACAATAGAAACAAAAATTATAAAATACCTAGTAAGAAACTGACAAGATACACATTCAACCTGGATACAGAAAATTGTGACATTTTACTGAAAGACATTTGAAAAAAAAACCAAATAGCACACTACACATGTTGATAAACAGGAAGATTTGACTTTGAAATGATGTCAGTACTCCCCCAAACTGATCTAGACACTTGATGAAAGCCCAGGCAGAACCCCAACAGGATTTTGTGGAACTTTATAAACTGATTTTAAAATGCAGATGAAACAGTAAAGGTCTAGAAGAACCAATACACTGCCAGCAGAGAAAGGAGCGAGGACCTACCCGCCATGTGCTGTGACTTACTATAAATCTAGGTAACTACTTGTAAAGTAACAGGACAATATGAGAGCGACGTAAAAGCTGATCTGAAGATCATCTGCTATATGAAACTCTGTTATATAACTAAGGCGCCCATAGAATTTATCATCCAAACTAGAACACTGTACAGGGAACTTCTGTTGTTGACGTTGTTCAGTTACTAAGTTGTGTCTGACCCTTGCAACCTCGTGGACTGTAGCCCACCAGGCTCCTCTGTCCATGGGATTCCCCAAGAATCCTGGAGTAGGTTGCCATTTCCTTCTCCAGGGGATCTTAACAAACCAGGGATCAAACCCGCATCTCCTGCATTAGCAGGTGGATTCGTAAACACTGAGCCTTAGGGAAGCCCATACAGGGAACTACTGATTCACAGTTTTGTCCGGCCAACAAACTGTCACTGAAACGAGCTAGTGAGGGTCAGACTCAGTCTATATGTGATGCAGTTGGATGAGAACAGGTAGAAAAAGCCTTCCAAGGGAACAAAGACACTTCATCTGCAGATCCAAGTGGGAAATGGAATATGGATCAAGATATAAGAGGGTTGTGAGACTTGATGACGGGTATCTGGCCCACCTTTTACTTTTATTTCCTCAATAAATTCTGAGGCAGATTCATCAGCTGAAGGTAAATGGGAAAGGAGCCTCGGGAGCTAGGGGTGAGAAAAGAAAATCTAAGCTCTGGGGAGTAGAGTAAATATACTAAGCAAGTGAAACAGGATTGCCAGGGTTAATTCCAGAGTTATGTCTTGAATTTATAAATAAATGAGCACAACTATGCATTTTCCTCTTGCAACATGTGGCTGCTTAACTAATAAAAATGACAGATTGTATAATCTAGTTTTTTTTTTTAGAGAATATAAAAAGGAGGATGGTAGACAATGAAAATGTGATTAGCCAATGGATTACAAATCTGCGAGGTAATAGGATAAGAGAGGGTGAGCTGGAAGGATAGGATGGGTGTCAAAGAGCAGATTCCTTAAAACCAAGATGTTAGTGATATTGCTGTTCCTTGGTGATATTAATAATAAAGGTCAAGGGGGCATGGGAATGCAGGATCTGGAAATAACTATTATTTAAGTCACAAAATCATGGATCATAAAGTTTCAGTGCTGAGGTCCAGAGAGGCCAAGTGACCTGCTGAAAGTGGTAAGGGTGGCTAAACTCTCATTATCTGCCACAAGCCCAGAGGCGAAGGTGTGACAAGCATCTCTGGTACACTAATCAAAGGGAATCTTGACTTCTTGGCAGTTGCAATCTCTCTGTCACTTATTTGATTAACTTAGAGGTCAAGTAGAAGAGGAAGACACACTTTTATTTTTATTTTTACATCATTATGGGAGCCAACTAGGAAACTATTGAAAAACAAAGTTACTAAGTGTCCGCTCTGGGTGAACATTGGTAGCTATTATGGTGGGGTTCTGGCAGGGAGAGGGTTATGGCTGACCTCTTCATTACAGGTGGGAGAAATGGATTCACACAAAGAAATCAAAGTACTAGCCGGAGGCCTGGGGAGAGGGCCCCAGCTCTGCAGCAGCACTGAGGGGTGGTCTGGGGGTTGTAAGCCAACACTCTCACCCTCCTGTATGCATGCATGCTAAGTCGCTTCAGTCACTTCCAACTCTTTGCAACTGTAGCCCGCCAGGCTCCTCTGTCCGTGGGATTCTCCAGGCAAGAATACTGGAGTGGGTTGCCATACCCTCCTCTAAGGGATCTTCCTGACCCAGGGATCAAACCCGCATCTCTTTCGTCTCCTGCATTGGCAAGTGGGTTCTTTACCACTAGTGTCACCTGGGAAGCCCCTTATCCTAAGTAAGCATTACAAAGTATGACTGCTAGATACACACTGCTTCTGGAGAAATCCTCTACAACTCCTCGACTTCAGGCCAAACCCTGCCCATTCAGGAGCTCTGTGCCTCGCATGACAGGGTGGCTAAAACCTCTGAAACATCCTCTTGGTCTCTTCTTAGCCCACATCCCAGGTTTATGCTGGATTCTGCGCTCATACGAAGGGAGTAGCAGAGGGCCAAAGAAAAGAATAGGAAATTCCAAACTACTTCAACAGGTTTCACTGTGAGTTGGGTTGAAATTTCTTTTCTTCTTTCTCAAATCCACATCCTTAGGATTTGGCAAGCAGTGGGGGAGATGCAAGTCTGTTTCCAGTGTGACCATGAGGGCATTGAGACTGATTTCATGGCCAGGAGGACAGCCTCATGCTGTTTTTAGCCCCACACAGCACTCTGGGATCATGCAGATCAGAACTGCCCATGGAGCTCCCTCTCCTGAATGTGATAGCTCTCTTCAAAACGAGATTTCTGGATCAACTCTGGTGTTCCCACAAAGGGCCATTTACATAACTGAGCAAAAAAGTGCCAAGAAATAACTGCCTTTGGCTTGCGGCTTTCTAAGAGAAATGGTCAACGCTTCTTTTATTATCAGATTGAAGATGTTTTAAGACTATATAATCTCTAATATATGTTCATTTTTGATGTAACAATAATCACTGACTTCTTCTGAAGACAAAAAAAAAAGAGGCAAATGGGAACTAGATCTCATTCGCCTTTAAAATTATTTGCTGCTACAAAAAAACTATTTGATTTTCCTTGAATCCCTAGAGAAGGGTGAGTAGAATTAAGAAGTGTTCACACCCTCCAGGGCCTTTCTCAGGCTAGATGTGTTTATGATGTATGCCTACATGCCCAGAGGTTCTGTTCTTACCACTCTTGCAGGTCAGAAACCCTGGGGATCAGAGCTCTTCTAACCGGTTTCCCATAGCCTTGTCGTTGGTTCAGTCACTAAGTTATGTCTGACTCCTGTGTGACTCCATTGGAAAACTGTAGCTGGCCAGGCTCCTCTGTCCATGGCGTTTCCCAGGCAAAAATACTGGAGTGGGCTGTCATTTCCTCTTCCAGGGGATCTTCCCAACCCAGAGATGGAACCCGCATCTCCTAAACTGGCAGGCCGATTCGTTACCACTGTGTCATCTGGGAAGCCTTTCCTATAGCCTACTCACTGCCTGAATATTTCCACTGTTTTTCTACCCAACCACAAGTCTCAATGTTCCTTCTGAGTGCTCCTATGAGAGTAACTGTTTCCATTTAAACTATGGAAGAACGAGGAACTCACCCTTGCAGGAGCCATGCCAGTGTCCATGAGCTTCCTAGAGAGCAGGACCCATGCTCGCAGGGCAAGCATGCAGCTCTGCATAAGAACGAGGAAGCCCGGGGCTTCCTATCATACCCAGGGCTTCCTGTCACCGGCCTGTTCTAGGCACCCAACACTCTTCAGCAGGAGCTGAGTAGGGAGAAAATGGGACTGACTTTTAAGCTCTGATTACCTGGGAAACTTTTATACCTACAGAGGCCTGAGCTGTACCAAAGACTCAGTGAATCAAAATTTGGGAAGTAGGTCTCAGGTAAATTTATGTTATAAAATCTCCAAAAGAGATCCACATACACAGGTAAGGTTGTAAATCTTTGTCTGACCTTCTTAGTACCAGGACGTGGGCCCTCAGACTTCACAAAAGATCAATGTTCCTGCCTCCCTCCTTGACTTCAGATCAAAAAGTGAGGGTGCATATGTGACAACCTTCCCTCCTTGAGGTAATAGTGAGGACACCGATAAGACATCAAACATTGCATGCCACTCAGGTGAAAGACAGTTCTCTACTCCACTCACATGGGGCTCCATTTGCTTTCTGGTTGAGAAAAATACCCAAGGGCCAGCTCCTGAAGAAAATCTGTTTTACCCCCAATTAACAGATTTTGATTGGCACAGTTTTGAGACAATGCATTAGAAACAGCAGAGAAGTTTGCTGAGTAGAGGAAAGCTAGGGGTCTAATGACCACTCTCCCTCTACTCTGCAAAGCCAAGATAAAAAGAGGGCTCATGTCAGCTCTGTTTGAACAGGAGATGGGTGAGCTCTGAAAGCAAATTACCTGGTTCCTCCAGCTGTAGCAAAGGCACAAGATACTTCTGCTCCTAAGCAACCGATGCCTTTATTTCCTGTCATTGCTCAGGCTGGAAAAATTCAGTTTCCTGTTTCCTAAGAACGAGGAAGCCCGGGGCTTCCTATCATACCCAGGGCTTCCTGTCACCGGCCTGTTCTAGGCACCCAACACTCTTCAGCAGGAGCTGAGTAGGGAGAAAATGGGACTGACTTTTAAGCTCTGATTACCTGGGAAACTTTTATACCTACAGAGGCCTGAGCTGTACCAAAGACTCAGTGAATCAAAATTTGGGAAGTAGGTCTCAGGTAAATTTATGTTATAAAATCTCCAAAAGAGATCCACATACACAGGTAAGGTTGTAAATCTTTGTCTGACCTTCTTAGTACCAGGACGTGGGCCCTCAGACTTCACAAAAGATCAATGTTCCTGCCTCCCTCCTTGACTTCAGATCGAAAAGTGAGGGTGCATATGTGACAACCTTCCCTCCTTGAGGTAATAGTGAGGACACCGATAAGACATCAAACATTGCATGCCACTCAGGTGAAAGACAGTTCTCTACTCCACTCACATGGGGCTCCATTTGCTTTCTGGTTGAGAAAAATACCCAAGGGCCAGCTCCTGAAGAAAATCTGTTTTACCCCCAATTAACAGATTTTGATTGGCACAGTTTTGAGACAATGCATTAGAAACAGCAGAGAAGTTTGCTGAGTAGAGGAAAGCTAGGGGTCTAATGACCACTCTCCCTCTACTCTGCAAAGCCAAGATAAAAAGAGGGCTCATGTCAGCTCTGTTTGAACAGGAGATGGGTGAGCTCTGAAAGCAAATTACCTGGTTCCTCCAGCTGTAGCAAAGGCACAAGATACTTCTGCTCCTAAGCAACCGATGCCTTTATTTCCTGTCATTGCTCAGGCTGGAAAAATTCAGTTTCCTGTTTCCCTTACATCACACTCCCCGCTTCCTACCTATCTGCAGAACAGAAACTTGAAATGGTGTCCTGGCCCTTCCCTGATGCTATCTCGCACACAGACAAAAATTCTCTGCGAGATCCAGCCCTGTTCTTTTGGGGTATGAGGAAAGGAACACGATCTAGAACGCCATCTGTCATCCTGAAATAGCCAATAGTGGCACTATTTTTACCCAGCAATTATCAAACAAATGGAGTCATTTGAAAGAGTCACAGCTGTTCCTCTGTGTTATCTCAGTACAAATATGACACAGTGCAAGTTGATTTTGTTTTCGGCCTCGTGTCTCATGTACACCAAGCAAGTGTTAATTTCTCAGCCTCCCAGAACACAAGTCAAAGTGTGTACTCCACAACTGAGTCATTCGTGCAAATTAAAAATCCTTTGTTATCTTGATTATATGGGTCAGGATTTCACTAAATGAGAATGTCATTCCAAAAATGAAGGCAATGAACTCCCTATTTCAGAGTTAGTGTCAGGAAATTTTTTAATCTCACAGAAACATCAAGTTTTCTCCTGGCTAAATATGACCGAAAAGAAGGATTATTCCTTTTGAAATGTGTGTGTCGGCCCTTTCAACAAAAAAGCAAATTTTGTAAAAATCAATCCTACTTTCCTATGATTGACCTTCATCATAAAGTCAAAAAGACGTCCTATTGAAATAAATGTCTCTAGGATACTGAACACACACATTCATACACACATGTGTGAACACACACACACTCAAACACCCAGGCAACTCTCTCCAACATTTATTGTTCTTTTTGTCCACCTGCATCCCAACCTCCTTCCTATGGATGGAGAAATCCCAGCCTAAGGAGGCAGTGCTCCCCCACAATGACAGCGAACATGCCGAAGACTTGCTTTCCCAGCTTCCTTGCATTGGTCACCATTAATCAGACAAGCCCAAAAGTACAGAGCTCACCAGGGCTCCCTCTGGGCACAGAGGTGCTACAAGAAATACGAGTCCCTGCAGCAGCAAGGCTGACGTGGGCATGCAGAGTTCAGTATCAAGGGCATCTGGGGTGCAAACAGAAGCCTCTAACACTGTGCAGTAAGAGGAGTGTCCACTAGACTAGATCTGCAGGCTGACTCCCCAGCCCACCCAGAGACCCTGTGAACCAGGCAACACCCTTTCAAACCAGCATTCTGGTTAATTGCTACAAGCAAGGACCTTAAGTTGAAGAGTTTTTCTTTCCAATGGTTTAACCATGTGGATACCAATAATCTGCTTGGAATTGTTATCCTTCAAAATTTTCCAGTTCTTACCCAGTTCCTAAGTCTACTTCATGCATACTCAATTCACAGACATTTCTCTAACCCCTGAAAACTTCCTGATTTTCTGATTTTCAACTAGGAAAGTAATCGAAAGTAGGAAGATATAAGTCATAGGAGGAAGGTGCAGGTTGACACAACCACCTTCTTAAAAGTATTCCCCAAGGAATCAAGAAGGCTAAGTCAGACATCGTGATACAATGGCAGGCCTCATCAGTTTCGAGAAGTGCCTCTTAAACTTTACTGTGCAAATGGACCTCGTGGGGATTGTGTTAAAATGAACACTGATTCAATAGCTCAGAGACTCCACGGGCCTCCTAAGCTCCCAGTGAAGCCCATGCTGTGGGTCCACAACCCTACTTGGCATAGTAAGGCTGAGAGGGACCTAGGCACTCCTCCTAAGTCACCAAATAAAACTATCCCAGGCAAAAAAAAAAATAAAAATCAGTGCATTCTCTCTTCATTTTCTAGACCCCAATTTCTTTACCTCTCCTTTTAATTTCAAATTTAGAGTAAAAATACTTAAAGTGACAGTACATCTTATCACTTGGTTCATGACCCACACCAAAGGAAAAAATTTCCATGTGCCAAGTGTTAGAACATATGAAATACATTAGATCTTGCTTCAATGGTTCTGAAAATATTCATTCTATAAAACTAGCCCATTTAATGCAAAAGCCACTCAGGCTTTCAGTTTGGAACCTACATATTAAATGGTATTAGAAACCGCTACTGTTTTACCATTTCCAAGATTCTCGCTTAAGTGGCCTTTAACTTTTTTCAAATGTATATTAAAATATAAAGACACATCCTTGAAGCATAGTAAATCCCATAGTAACAAAGGTATAGGGATACAAAGAAGAAATATTCTTTGTATGTATCTCACTCAGATGTAAAATATATATGTATTATCTCACTTTTCACGGATGTACTTGATAGAGTTTTAAACAGCAATGTCTTTAAAAATGGAAGGCTTGTTTCTTTCCAATATCAACAAAACTGTCTTGCAACATGTAATGCAAGTTGAGTTCATATCCGCCATCCTCCTTAGAGCTCATATACCACTTCAGCAGCTTTTATACCCAAAACTGTCCACCGTATTTTTCTGATCATTCATCAATGTCATTTCTGAAGGCAGAATATATTCTACTTTACTTGTAACACTAATAACTCATCATTAAACATGTCTAAAATTTCACAATACGTAAGAAAATCAAAAGGGGGCCACAATCTTCCCCTACCCCCAGCCTCTGCACATCTAGATACAATGTAGTCAGCCTATAACTGCCTGGAAAACCATAGAGTAGCTAGGAACATCTTACTTTTAACTCTCCTAATATGAAATTCTATCTTTTTATATTATGATGGACAGCTTGGATTAAGGTTCAAAAACAGGAAATAGTTCATAAATTAGGGACATTTTATCATTTCTGTTATGAATATTAATTCTTCCTGTGTTACAAGGGATTACCTGCCCCGTTTGCCCTCTTGAGAAACCTATATACAGGCCAGGAAGCAACAGTTAGAATTGGACATGGAACAACAGACTGGTTCCAAATAGGAAAAGGAGTACGTCAAGGCTGTATATTGTCACCCTGCTTATTTAACTTCTATGCAAAGTACATCATGAGAAACGCTGGGCTGGAAGAAGCACAAGCTGGAATCAAGATGCTGGGGAGAAATATCAAAACCCTCAGATATGCAGATAACACCACCCTTATGGCAGAAAGTGAAGAAGAACTAAAGATGATGAAAATGAAAGAGGAGAGTGAAAAAGTTGGCTTAAAGCTCAACA
>SJYX01014364.1:187987-214633 GCA_006410675.1 Oreotragus oreotragus
GGATTAAAGGCCTAAATGTAAGACCAGAAACTATAAAACTTTTAAGAGGAAAACACAGAAGACTGTTTAGTATAAATCACAGCAAGACCTTCTATGATCCATCTCCTAGAGTAATGGAAATGAAAACAAAAATAAGCAAATGGGACCTAATTAAGCTTTTGTACAGCAAAAGAAACCATAAACAAGATGAAAAGACAACCCTTGGAATGGGAGTAAATAATTGCAGATGAAGCAACTAAGGATTAATCTCCAAAATATACAAGCAACTCATGCAGCTCAGTATCAGAAAAACAAACAACCCAATCAAAAAATGGGCAGAAGACCTAAACAGATATTACTCTGAAGAAGACATCCAGATGGCTAATAAACACATTAAAAAGTGCACAACATCACCTATTATTGTGAAAGTGAAGTTGCTCAGTCATGTCCAACTCTTTGCAACCCCACAGACTGTAGCCTGGCAGGCTCCTCTGGGTTGCCATTTCCTAGAGAAGTACAAATCAAAACTACAATGAGGTGTTACCTCACACCAGTCACAATGGCCAGCATCAAAAAATCTACAAATGAAAAAAGCTGGAGAGGATGTGGAGAAAAGGGAACCCTCTTGCACAGCTGGTGGGAGTGTAAACTGACATAGCCACTATGAAGAACAGTAAGAAGATTTCTTAAAAAAAAAAAAAAAAACGACTAGGAACAAAACTGCTATATGACTGCACAATCCCACTACTGGGCATATACCCAGAGAAAATCAAAACTGTAAAAGACACATGTACCCCAATGATCAATGAAGCACTATTTATAATAACCAGGACAAGGAAGCAACCTAGATGTCCATCAGCAGATGAATGGGTAAAGAAGTTGTGGTACATACATACAATGGAATATTACTTGGCCATAAAAAAAAAAAAACAAGACACAGTGGGGGAAGGAGAGGTGGGACAAATTGAAACATACACATTACCATATGTAAAACAGATAGCTAGTAGGAATTTGCTGTGTGACACATGGAGCTCAACCCAGTACTCTGTGACAATCTAGAGGGATGAGATGGAGTGGAAGGTGGAAGAGAGGTTCAAGAGGGAGGGGACATACGTTTACCTGTGGCTGATTCATGTTGATGTATGACAGACAGTAACACAAGGTTGTAAAGCAAGTATCTTCCAATTAAAAAGAAATAATTTTTTAAGAAAATGAAAAAGACTTTTAATAAAGGAGATCCTGTGGTTTTAGATAATCACACAGCCTAACATGTAACACGAGTGCCAAAGCAGAACAGTATAGAACAAAATATTTGAATAAAAAATGGCCACAAGATTTTCCATACTTTAAGAAAATTATAAAATCACTTACATAAGAAGCTGCTGCTGCTGCTAAGTCGCTTCAGTCGTGTCCCACTCTGTGCGACCTCATAGACGGCAGCCCACCAGGCTGGGGCAGCCCCCATCCCTGGGATTCTCCAGGCAAGAACACTGGAGTGAGTTGCCATTTCCTTCTCCAATACGTAAGAAGCTAAACAAACCCAAATGATAAAAATGACAATAGGCTTCTCATTAGAAACAATGCAAGTCAGCGATATTGTGAGAACCTCTTCAAAGTTCATTAACAAAAAAGTGGACCAGCTAGAATTTTACACCTAGAAAACACTTCCCTTAAAAATGAAAGTGCAATAAAGACTTTTTCAGACACACAAAGTCTGAAAGACAGTATCACAAGAATCCCTGTATGTGTTAAAGGATATCCTTCAATGGAAGGAAAATAATGCCAGGTGAAAATTTGGATCTATAGAAAAGAATGAGGAGCATTGGAAATGGTGAAAATGTGGATAAATTTAATTTTCAAATTTCTAATCTATCTATAAGATCACTTAGAAGCAAAGATAATAACAATGTATTGTTGAGTATACAACATATCTAGTGGTAAAGCAATGGCAAACAAGAGAAGGAGAGAAAGTATACAGTTCTCTTGTACAGTTGGTGGGAATGTCTATGGAAAGGACTATAATATTATTTGAAGGTGGACTGTGATAAATTTTTTAAATATACCATAAACTCTAGTGCAAATACTAAACAAAAAGGTGTAGCTAGTAAGAAATAAAAAACTAAAGCAGAAACATAATATGCATCCAATCTAAAAAATGGTAAAAAGCAAAGAAGAAAGAACAAAGAACAGATAAGACAAATAGAAAACAAACAGTAAGATACATTTATATCCAACAATAAAAAGAATAACCTTAAACAGAAATGGCCTACACTCACCAACTAACAAACAGACTAAGATAAGATAAAAGAAAGCAAGATTCAACTATGTATGCTGTCTACAAGTATCTCACTTCAAGTTAAAATATATATATATATAGAAAGAGAGATTACAAATTTTAAAAAAGGATGAAAAAGATAAATTGCACTAATAATAATCAAAAGAAAACCCAGTGGCTAGACTAAGATCTATGTAGATTTCAGAATAAAGAATATTCCCAGAAGAAAAAAAAAATCATTACATAACAATAAAGAGATTGATGTATCAGAAGTACACAACAATCCTCAATGTTTATTCAGATAATTAAAAAGTTTCAAAATGTATGAAATAAAAACTAATGGAATTAGAAGGATAAGTAGACAAATTCATAATTAGAGATTTCAATATCCAATTTCAATGATTAGTAAAAAAACAGACAGAAATACAATGAGGATATAAAACACTACAAAAACACTACCTAACAAATTAATCTAAATGGTATTTATAGAACATTGTCCATCAGCAGCATTCTTATCAACTGCACATTTACCAAGACCATAATCTGGGCAATGAAATAAGTCTCAATAAACTCAAAAGGATTCACCTCTCCAAAGTATACTATGTAATTACACAGAATTAAGTATGAAATCAATAACAAAAAGATTCCAACTATTTAGAAACTAAAGAGCATTTCTGATTATATATCCAAAGGAACTGAACTCTAGCCCTCAAAGAAATATCTGTATTCCCATGTTAATTGCAGCATCATTCACAATAAACAAGATATGGAAATAGATAAGATATGATGGAATAATGCCCATCAGTGGATGAATGAAGAAAATGTGGTACATACATACATTCAATTACTGTTGAGGCTTTAAAAAGGAAGAAATCCTTCCATTTGCAACAAGATGGACAGATCTGCAGAACATTACACTAGGTGAAATAAGCCAGTCACAAAAAGACAGACACTATACGATCTCAAATATGGAATCTAAATAATTAAACACAGAGAGTAGATGGTGGTTGCCAGGGGATAAAGGAGAAAGAAGAAGGTGGCCATTAACGGACAAAGGAGAGGCAAACTGGGTAGGTATTGGTGAAAAGGTACAGTGTTTCACTGACACAAAATAAATAAGTTCTGGAGATTTATGGTGCAATGTATGGCATGTGGTTAACAATACTGTACTGTATACTTAAAATTTTGCTAAGACAGTAAAACTTATGTTAAGTGCTCCTACCACATAAAGAAAAGTACAGCTTTTTGTATGCGAAAAAGAGAAACAACCCAAAATGCCCTTATATCTATTAAAGAAATTGAATTTGTAGTTAAAAAGAAAAGCCCTCCAGGACCTGATAGCTTCACTAAGGAATTGTTCTAAACATTTAAAGAAGAAATAATATCAGTTTTACACAAATAGTTCAAGAAAATAGAAGATAAAGAAAAAACTCCCAACTCATTTTATGAGGTCAGAATCATCTTGGTAAAAACCCTGGGCAAAAACATTAAGAAAACCAACATTTTTCATTAATAAGAACACAGACATAAAAATTCTTAAAATTTTATCCAAAGAAATCCAACAATCATTAAAAAAGAATAATACATAAGACCAAGTGGTGTTTATTCCAGGAATGCAGGAATGGGTCAACATTCAAAATCAATCAACACAATTCAACATACTAACAGACTATGGAAGAAAAATCATATCATCTTCTCCTAGATGCAGAAAAAGTAGCTGACAAACTTCTATATCCATCCTTGATCAAAGTGCTCAGCAAACTAGGAACAGAATGCAACTGCCTCAACCTGATAAAGGAAAACTACAAAACATCTATAGGTAACATCAGACTTGATGATGAAAGACTAGATGTTTTCACCCTAAGACTGGAGCAATGCCTTTCTATTCAACAGTATCATCTTTAGTTACACTGTTGCCCAAGTATTTCACATTTTTATGCTAGTATACATAGTATTGTTTTTAATTGTAAATATCCTTATGTTTTAAGTTAATTGCTAGAATATTTTTAAAAAAGATTGTGTTTTTTGTATATTTTACCTTGTAACCTTTGAAACTCTAGCCTCACTGAATATTTCTAGTAACATTAATACAGATTATAATTGACAGCTCAGGGACTATAGGTCTTCTATGTATTGAATACAGGGGAAACTCATGGCTGATGATGAACTAGCAAAATCCTCACCAACCATATGAAGAAATGAATCACCATGAGAATAAAACTGCAAATAAAGAGAGTTTTACTTCTTCCTTTTCAATCAGTACATCTTTTATTTCTTTTTCTCTCCATACAGCAATATATTACAATATAACAAGAAAATCTGAGAGAACTTTTGCTTAGAAAGTGACACACTGATTCTAAAATTTATTGGAAATACAAATGACTTCAATTATCCAAAAGCGTTTCTAAAAAAAAGAAAACAACAAAGGGGGAAGAATTACACTGCCTGATCACAACACTTATTGTACTTTTTTTGTATAATAGGTAGTATACAGCAGACTGTATATAATATATAATAAATATCTGGCATAAAGACAGACATAGATGCCAATGAAAGAGAACAGACACTGGAAATAATCTCACACGAATATGGTCAGTAAATTTCCAGTAAAAGTGTCAAGGCGATTCAATGGGGAAAGGATAATCTTTTTCAACAAGTGGTGCTAAAACAATTAGATATCTGTGTGCAGGGGGGAGAAAAAAGAACTTTGACCCTTAGTTAACAACATGAACAAAAACATAAAATTGATCATTAGAACTAAATGTAATATCTAAAACTATAAATTTCTAGAAAAAAAATGAAAAATTACTTGTGGTTTTAGGCAAAGATTTCCTAAGCAGAACAGAGTAAGCACAAAGTAAAAAAAAATGTTTCAAAAAAAAACTAATTTTATCAAATTTAAAACGTGCTCTTCAGAACACATTCTTAGGAAAATGAAAAGGCAAGCAACAGACTACAAGAAAATATAGGTAAAAAATATCTGACAGAGAACTTGTATTAATTCCATCTACCTGAAACTTTAGAAAAGGAAAACTGTAGTGAGAGAAAAAAAAACCATTAGCTGCCAGAGTCTGCACAGGAATACAAGCAAAACCTGGGAGTGAGGAAAATGTTCTATATCGTGAGTGTGGTGGATACTGAATTGTGTACATTTTTTGAAACTTATACTATGGTACTTCCCCAGTGACTCAGGGGTAGAGAATCTGCCTGCAATGCAAAAGATGCGGGTTATATCCCTGGGTCAGTCAGGAAGATCCCCTGGAGAAGGAAATGGCAACCCACTCAAGTACTCTTGCTGGGGAAATTTCATGGACAGAGGAGCCTGGAGGGCTACAGTCCATGAGGCTGCAAAAGAGTCAGACACAAGTGAGCAACCAAACAACAACAACAAATACAATGGTGCACTTAAAATAGGTGAATTTCATTTTATGTGAATTGTGTTAATAAAACTATAAGAATAACAATAACGTATAATCAAATATTATTAAACAGAAAATAAAAAACACCTGTAATTAAGATATCCAGACACTTCCATGGTTCAGACGTCTATGCATTAAAATATTTACATTTTCACCTTAAAAACAATCATCATAAATTCTACAACTTAAATCTGTAAATTGTTTTGTTGTTTTGTTCAGTCTCTCAGTCACATCTGACTCCTTGTGACCCCATGGACTGTAGCACGCTGGACTTCCTTATCCTTCACTATTTCCCAGAGTTTGCTCAAACTCATGTCCATTGAGTTGGTGATGCCATCCAACCATCTCATCCTCAGTCGTCCCCTTCTCCTCCTGCCTTCAATCTTTCCCAGCATCAGGATCTTTTCTAATGAGTTGGTTCTTCGCATCAGGTGGCCAAAGTATTGGAGCTTCAGCTTCAGCATCAGTCCTTCCAATGAATATCCAGGGTTGATTTCCATTAGGATTGACCGGTTTGATCTCCTTGCTATCCAAAGGACTCTCAAGAGTCTTCTGTAGCATGACAGTTTGGAAGCATCAGTTTTTTGGCTGTACATGATCACTGGAAAAATCATAGTTTTGACTAGACAGACCTTTGTTGGCAAAGTGATGTCCCTGCTTTTTAACATACTGTCTAGGTTGATCATAGCTTTTCTTCCAAGGAGCAAGGGTCTTTTAATTTCATGGCTACAATCCCCATCTGCAGTGATTTTGGAGCCCCCCAAAATAAAGTATCTCACTGTTTCCATTGTTTCCCCATCTAGTTGCCATGAAGTGATGGGACTGGATGCCATGATCTTAGTTTTCTGAATGCTGAGTTTTAAGCCAACTTTTTCACTCTCCACTTTCACTTTCATCAAGAGGCTCTTTAGTTCCTCTTCTCTTTCTGCCATTAGAGTGGTGTCATCTGCATATCTGAGGTTGTTATTTCTCCCGGCAATGTTGATTCCAGCCTGTAGAACTGTTTTGTAACCCACCTTTTTTTCACTTATATGTCCTGAACATTTCTGTGTCCACAAAGAAACAGGACAACCACAGGACTTCCAATGGTTTCAAAATTGTCCATTGTATTCATGCAAAATAATGCATTCAGTTTCCCAGTGTTTGTTGTTGTGAGCAGTGTTGTCAAGAATCCTGCTCTCTCCCTCAATTCTAGGTCTCTCCTCTTAGAACCTCAGTCTCACCACCTGATTCTTCCAGGTCTGACACTCCCTCAACCCCACAACCTCCTCAGAACTGCTCACCCGCCCCACAATTTGCTGCCTTTTCTCCCCAGTTCCCAAAACCATGTAGGGCATCACACATCTCACTGGAAATTCCACAAACTCATTACATCTTTCCACTGCATCAGATTGGAAGAGGGCATGGCAACCCACTCTAATAGTCTTGCCTGGAGAATCCCCATGAACAGAGGATTCTAGAGGGCTATAGTCCATGGGGGTCGCAGAGTTTGACGTGACTGAAGGGACTTAGCAGGTATGTGCTGCATCAGACCCACTGAGCAAAATCGCACTCCGTAAAATTCAACTCTTGTTGAATCCAACCCCAGCTGGACAAGATTGGAGGAAGCCACTGGGGGAGCTGAGTGGCCTCCCACAGTCCTCAGGACCACAAGCCTCAGGAGCCCCTCAGGAGCCCCTCCGGGCTGTGTGGCCATCAGACTCTCCCTGGTCCCTCCTCTGCCAGTCCAGTGCCTCTCAAACTATCTGCTGTTTTATGAGATACGATAAAAGCATTACAGCAGTGCCAACTTTTATAGATGTTTCTAAATCCTGACTCTCGCTTTCCTTGCCTGCTGCACTCATGCTTTGCAATCCCAGATGACCCTCCCACACCTTCTCCTCACCTCAAACCACCAGCACCCCCACCCCGCTCCTCTCTCAGTGATAATCGTGTTTCTTCCTTCTCGGGGAAGGAACAAAGACCATCAGAAGGAGCCAGGCTTTCCATACACTCTCTCCCTTCGCTACCGATGAACTGGCCACGTTCCCTTCGGAGCCCAAATGCTCCACTTATGCACTGGGTTTTACTCTTCTCCACTTAAGAACACTCTTCTTTCTCTCACATCAAAGATTTTTCCCTCCACTGAATCCATCCATCTAAATGCTGTTGTTTCTCCCATCTTAAAAAAATAAATAAATAAGCCTCTCTTGATCCCACTTCCCTGCTGCCTCCTGACCCCCTCTCTTTGATGCTCCTTTCTCCAGCACCTCTCCTTAACCTATGCCAACCAGGCCTGCCCCACCACTCAACTGCTTTCTCAAGGTCAAAGACATCCACTTGGTAAAAACCAACAGTCGACTGTCAGTCTTTGAAGCAGACACGTGTGATGGCCCTACTCTTGTTCCCTGGGCCCACCTCTGATTTCGGCCACAGCTGTGATAGAGAGTTCCATGCTCACTAATAGCGTTCCTCGCCAAGCACCCACCTCACCTCTCTGCTCTTGTCTCAAGACTTTCTCCCACCGGAGCCTGTGAAGCAAAGAAGCAGAGGGGAAGTTAACATTCCCAGGAACACTCTGAACCAGTGGGGGGCCAGATGAATGTCCCAGCTTCCCATCACCTGTACAGATGAGTCTGGGGGCACTCGGGCCCCTTCTCAGATGTCTCAGTGGAGCTGACCCCATAATCCAGAGCAATGGCCTCAGTCACATACCTGTGAATGGCTTCTTTCTCACTTCTAACATCCTCCCATTCCTCTCTCTTGGATCACCCCAAATAAATACCGGTACTGAATACCTTGTTCACAGGTTCTGCTAAGGAGCCCACACTAGGGTGATCCTTATCTAATTCACCAACCACATTCGACATGGCTGATCCTTCTTTCCACTTGAAACAGATTCTCACTGGGCTTCTAAGACATGAGCTCGCCTGTTTTCCTCCTACCTCCCTGCTTGCTCCTCGTAAGTCTCTGCTGGTCCTCCCTCCTGACCCCTGGGTTCTCGGCCACTTCTTTTCCACACCTGTGCTTACTCCTTGTGGGGGATGTGAGCCAGTGTCATGGTTTTAAATATCACCCAAGGGCTTCCTTGATGGCTCCGTGGTGAAGCCGATGCAGGAGGCACAGGTTCAATCCTTGATCCGGGAGGAGCCCACGTGCCGTGGAGCAGCTCAGCCCAAGCACGGCAAGTGTTCAGCCTGCGCTCTAGAGCCTGGAGCCGCAGCTACTGAGTCCACACGCCGCAACTACTGAAGCCCACGCACCCTAGAGCCTGAGCTCCACAACAGAAGACGCCGCACTGAGAAGCCCACCCATGGCAACTAGAGAGTGGCCCCCACTCATCACAACTAGAGAAAAGCCCACAGCAGTGAAGACCCAGCACAGGCAAAAATGAATGAAATAATCAGTAAACATCACCCAAATGTTTATGACTTTCAAAATTCTATATCAAGACCAAATCTTTCCTTTAAACTCCAAACTCAGACATTTAACTACCCACTCAACATCCCTACAAGGATGTTTAAAAGATATCTCAGACTTGATGCTACAAAACTCGACTCCTGGTCCCCTTCCCATGCCAGCCCTCAGCTGACCAAACCTAGTCCTTCCAGTGTCTTCTCTCCAAGTTCATGGCGACTCCTTCCTTCTGGCAGTCAGGCCAAAATCCTTCCAATGACCCCTGACAGCTCTCTTTGTCTCATACTCCATTCAACTAGTGGATTCTGTCAGCTCTAGCTGCTGTATGTCATATAAAGATGAGTGAGTGTGTGTGGGGGTGTGTGTCTCCAAATGCTGACTAGTTCTCACCACCGCTATTGCTCCACTCCTGAATCGAGCTATGATCATTGGTAGCCAACACTCTACCCAACTGGGGTCACCCTTCATCCACCTTTCACCAGTGCTCAAAAAAGCAGCCGAGTAAATGTGTATTAGATCCTGCAATGCAGGAGACCTGGGTTTGATTCATGGGTTAGGAAGATCCCCTGGAGACAGAAATGGCAGCCCACTCCAGTATTCTTGCCTGGAGAATCCCATGGACAGAGAAGCCTGGCAGGCCACAGCCTATGGGGTCACAAGAGTGGGACATGACTTAGTGACTAACCCACTGCCACCAGTACTGTCAAAATGTGTATTAGGTCACATTGCACCAATCGGCAAAACCCTCCACTGCTTCAAGTCCCACTGAGAGTAAAATGCAGTCTTCATGCCAGCTCCCAGGACCACCCCACCTGGCCCTNTCTAGCCGAAGGACTTAAAAAGGATAGCCCTAGAGGAATGAACCCTCTCGAATGAGCCTAGCCTACTCTAGAAAACATCACGACACAGCCACATCGCTCAGCCTCCTCCCAGGCACTGCTGAAGGCCAAAGAGGGAACACTGCTGACCTTCCTTGCCCCACGCTAACTGAGCAGAGGCAGCACTCATCTCCCTTCCCACCGGGTGCTGCAGAGATGGTGGGTGTAGCCCCATTGCCCATGCCTGCTTGGCACTGAGATAACAGGAATAAGACAGTGCCCCTTCCTCTCTTCATGGGCAGAGTCCCCACAGAGGCCACACAGCATATAGAGAAACACTGCTGACCACTACATGCACTGTACCAAGTAAAGGAGAGCAAACAGGTCAGCACCCCACCTCCTTTCAACTAGAAAGAATCGAAGACTACAGAGAAGAGGAAACTGGATTAAGGAATCTCATAAATCTGTACATGAAATGGTCATATATGAAAATGTGTGTAACCTAAATGGTCCATGAAAAGAAAGCGTTAGTCACTCAGTCGTGTCCGACTCTTTGCGACCCCATGGACTATAACCCATCAGGCTCCTCTGTCCATGAAATTTCCCAGGCAAAATTACTGGATTGGGTTGCCATTTCCTCCTCCAGGGGATCTTCTCAACCCAGGGACTGAACCCACATTTCCTGCATTGCAGGTAGATTCCAGGGACTGAACCCACATCTCCTGCATTGCAGGTAGATTCTTCACTGAGCAATCAGGGAAGACAAATGGTCTATGCATGGAATCAATCTAAATCAGTACAGAAAAAGTTTGAGAACTGAGCTATAATGAGAAATACCACCCAGGTTTCAAATTAGCCTGTGGGTAATCAATCAGGGCAGACCAGAATAGCATAACAAAGGCTATGAAAACTAAACTGACAGTCAAACCACAGTCCATAAAAGGATGAAAGTGAAAGTGAAGTCCTGTCTGACTCTGTGACCCCATGGACTGTAGTGTACCAGGCTCCTCCCTCCATGGGATTTTCCAGGCAAGAGTACTGGAGTGGGTTGCCATTTCCTTCTGCAGGGGATCTTCCCTGACCCAGGGATCGAACCCGGGTCTTCCGCTTTCCAGGCAGACACTTTAACCTCTGAGCCACCAGGGAAGCCTGGGATAAAAGGATGAGAACACGAGTTTTGAACCTAAGCTGACTGATTGGTTCCTACTTGAATATGATACTTTCGGAAGCAGTCTCATGTAATACTCAAAATGTCTAAGATAAACCCCAAAGTATTTATCATACCAAAAATAGGAAATCTCAAACAAGACAATCAACAACACTAACACCAAGAGGACACAAATGTTGGAATCACATGGCAAAGATTTTAAAGAGTTATTTCTAAAATGCTCCAAACAAAAATGATAAAACCTCTTCAAACAAATGGAAAATCAAGTCTCAGAAACATACTGAAGATAAAAAGAACAACGAAGTAGAACTATTGGAACTGAAAAATACAGTAACCAAAAATCTTTTTAAAAATCATTGTCTGGGATCAGTGGCCAAATGGAAATGACAGAAGAATCCAAGGTCTTCAAGGGACCTTAAAGATTTATCAACAGAAATTGTTCAGTCCAAACAATAGAGAGAAAAGGGTAGCTGTGGGATATTAACAAAGGATCCAGCATTTGTGCCATCAGAATCCCAGAAGGTGGGGAGAAAGAACACGGGACTGAAAAACTATTTGAAAAATAACGACTGATGGACTTCCCTGGTAATTCAGTGGTTAAGAATCTGCCTGTCAGTGCAGGGGACTCGGGTTTGATGCCTGGTCTGGGAATATTCCACAAGCCACGAGGTACTATCTAAGTCGTGTGCCACAACCACTGAGCCCGAATGCCCTAAAGCCCATGCCTCCCGACAGAAGAAGCCACTGCAGGGAGATGCCCGGGCACCACAGCTAGAGAGTAACCCATCTTGCTGTAACTAGAGCCTGCGTGCAGCAACAAAGACCCAGCACAGCCAAAAGTAGATAAAAAATTTTAAAGAAAAGCAATAACAACAAAAATTTCCCATACTTGGAGAAAGACATAAATCTAAAAAATCAAGAAGCTAAATAAATCCCAAATAGGAGAAGCCCAAGAAATCCACACCCAGACTTACATTTCTAAAAACTAAAGACAACAAAACATTTTGAAAGCAGTCAGAGAGAAATGATGCATTGCTACCTATGGTGGAATAAATGACTCAGATGACAGTGGGTTTCTCATCTGAAATAATGGAGACCAGAAAGAAATGACACTTTTTTTTCAAGTGATAAAATTAAAGAACCAGGAAATATTTGGATCATCAGGAATGAAGAACAAAGATGATAAACATTTGGGTGGATGTAATAAACAATTCTCCCCTTGAGTTCTTTAAAATATGTTTGACTTTTGAAAGCAAAACTTATAACTCTGTCTTATGGGATTTTCAATGTATGTGTAGTAGTTTGTTAGGGCTGCCAAAACAAACTACCACAGACTGGGTGGTTTAAACAATATGAATTTATTTTCTCACAATTCTGGAGTCTAAAAATCTGAGCTCAAAGTGTTGGCAGATGTGATTTCCTCTGAAGCCTCTCTCATGATGGGTAGATGGCTGTCTTCTCCTTGTGTCTTCACATTCTCTTCCCTCTATGTCCAGATTTCCTCTTCTTATAAGGACACCAGTCATACTGGATGAGGGCCCACCCTAATGATTTCATTTTAACTTTCAATTTTACCTCTTTAAAGATCCTATTGCCAAATATAATCACATTCTAAAGTTCTGGGGGTTAAGATTTCCACCAATGAATTTTTGAGGGATACAATTCAGTCCATAATAGATGTGAATAAAACATATAACTTAAAAATATAAGGGGTTGGGGAGGGAGTCACTAGGGACTTAAATGGTGGTAAGATTTCTACATTCCATTGAAATAACAGAATATTGATTAGAAGTAGACTGAGAAAATTTAAGTATGTACATTGTAATTCCTGTGCAACCATGGTAGACAACAAGATAATCAGTAGTTTGTTCTCTATATCTATGAGTCTGCTTCTTTTTAAATTCATTTGTGTGTTGTATGTTTTAGATTCTACATATAAGAGCACTTGCATTTATCTCCATTTCTGCATCTCCCTGAAACTAGAGAAAAGGTAAAAGCCAGACTAAAAGCCCAACTAAAACGAAACTAAAAGAGCAAGGGAGAAACAACAGTAGGTGAAAAGATCAACACATCATTGGAAGACCGGAAGGAGATAGCTAAGAACCAAATCTTGCTCATCTTTCTCCAAACTACTACAGGGGATACGCCACAATAAGCAAGCCAATCCATGCTGTAGAATCCCAGAATGAGTCTGTAATTGTAAGCGGCAAAGAGGGGCCAAGACTGAAACAGAAGAATGGGTTGAAGAACTTGTAAAGCACTCAGAATCCAAAAGACCCCAACTTCTGCCACTGAAGCCAGAGGACTATTTCTTTCCTAACATTAGCAACTGAACTGTGCTCCCCTAAAATGCATAATTCACTAACCCCTAACGTGATTGTATTCAGAGACAGGGCCTGTAAATATGTCATTAAGGTAAAATGAGGTCATATGAATGGGGCCCTAATTCAAAAGGCCGATGTCTTATCAAGAGGAGGAGACACAAGAGGACACGGTGAGAAGGCAGCCATCTGCAAGTCAGGAAGAGGATCCTCACCAGAAACCAGCCGTATGGGCACCTTGTTCTTAGACTCTCAGCCTCCAAAATCAGGAGAAACTCCTGTTGCTTAAGCCACTCAGTCTGTGTTATTCTATGGTGGCCTGCACTGACAGAGACACTACAGCAGACAGGCTCTGGGTTTGGAAACCAGTCATCTGGTGTTAAGGATGAAGTTCTGCCCTGAAAACAGGGTCTTCAGGAAGAGCCCCAATAATGAAGGGAGAGACCACTGGATGCCTTCACCTTCCAAACTCACAAAATCATAGAAGCTGGGTCTCTAAGGATGTGTGCAGAGCGAAAGACAGAAAGTTTTGTGCAAGGGTCAATGACAGCGTAAAAGTAGTTTTGGTCTTGCAGACCCTCTTTAGTTCTTAGGCACTTTGACCACCCTGGGTTCCCAGGTCCACCCTGGGAGAAGTGAGTAAAGGATGGGATCCAGGAAAAAGAGGAGGCTCACAGTAGAGAAATAGACTGAATTTAGCAAACACGTGCATGGCTAGCCTATGCAGGCCACCATGCTTATTCAGTAGAATGACAAAGTTGAGGAAATATACATAAAAGTAGGTCATTTCCTCAAGGGGCATATAGAACAGACAGGGGTTAAAATAGAAAAAATATAACTTAAGAAGTTTATGTAAAATAAGTGATGGATTCTGTCTGGGAGAGCGATAAAGACTTCAGAGAGAAAACAGCATGTGGTTTGGACCACAATGTAGGAGAGACATCTTTTTAATAAAATGATTTCAGACTCTCCCTTTTGTTTTATTTCTTTTAATATTTATTTGCCTGCACTGGGTCTTTGTTGTGGCATGCAGGACCTAATTCCCTGACTAGGGATTGAACCTGGGCCCTCTGCATTGGGAGTGTAGAGTCTTAGACAGGAAAGTCCACCACCAGGGGAGTCCCTCCCTTTCATTTTACTCAGGCTGATTTTACTGGATAAAAACAGAAATGTTTGTCTCAAGGATCTAACTCAATTTCTACAGACTGGAATAGTCTTACCTCAATTACAAGGAGCTAATGACTCTAATTACAGCTCTTTTACTACAAAATAGCTTTCAGGTGATAAGTTGCAACCAAAAATGAAAGTGTTACAAGTTTCAAGAAAGAGACATGCAATCAAAATCAATACTTTCCATCAGGCTAAACTTTTTATGATAGCTTCATTTTCTAAGCTCTAACTTAGAGTCAATAATTGTAAAGCAAGAATTCAAACAGTAGTTTGTCACTGCACGAAACTATCAGCCAGTCAGGGACTATCCAGTTTTCAGGTATCTGTCACCCTGTTACTAACTCAAAAATAATGATTTAAAATGAATAAAATCACTGGTAAAAGAATATAGTACAAGCATATTGAGGCTTAAACTGTAAATAATCTCTTATTCCCATGTAATGCCTCACACACAAGCAAGGAAAGTGAAAGTGAAGTCGCTCAGTCGTGTCCGACTCTTTGTGATCCCATGGACTATAGCCCACCAGGCTCCTCCGTCCATGGGATTCTCCAGGCACGAATACTGGAGTGGGTTGCCATTTCCTTCTCCAGGGGATCTTCTCGACCCAGGGATCAAACCCAGGTCTTCCGCATTGCGAGCAGACACTTTAACCTCTGAGCCACCAGGGAAGCCCAGCACAAGCAAGGAGGCTTAATGAAATTAAAATCCTTTTGCCCCTAAGAGACGACAGCTTCTCTTTGATACAATTCTCATCCCCTTATTTTTCTCACTCTGTGTCCTTCACCAGCTTTCAACCCAAATTTCCGTTTGTCCTGTTTTCCTTTACTTTTTAATTCCCCAAAATAAGACTTTGGGTGTTTTAAGTTTTATAAATTTCTAACAGCTTTCATGAAATGAATTCACTAAGCATACAGGCTTTGGCTTATTTCAAGCTCCCTAAAGCAGTATATCATTCGGATATGACTTTCTCAATAATAGCTAAAGGTCAAACATTACCTTCCCTGCCCCTTTTCCACTACCATCCTTCCTACAGCACATCAGCTCTCTGCAGGTGGGAGGGCCATTAGATTCTAAGGAAAGCAATTATCATCAGGACCTTAACAACCTAATGTTGTCTAAAGTTTTAAGGAGGAATGTGATACTCCAGAAAAAAGTCCAATTGCAGATATAGATTTTAAAGTTTCATGAGAGTATGGCAGACAGAATTCAAGAAGGTCTTCAATTGTTCCCATCTCCCACTCTTGTTCAATCCCTTCAAGTTTAGGCAGAATCTATAATTTGCTTCCAACCAACAGAATATGACAAGGATGTTAATGCCTGTCTTTCTAGGAGATTCTGTTCCTTCCTAACTTTGATGAAGTGGCCATATTGTTGAGGCTAACAACTAAGGATGACCTCTAGCCAAGAGCCAGCAAGAAACTGACATTCTCAGTCCATCAGCCCACCAGCCTGAGTATTTACAGGGCCTGAGTCTTGGTGATACTATGTTAGCTTAGAAGAGGATCCTTTCCCAGTCAAGCCTCAGGTCTTCAGATGAGAATCCAACCCTGGCTGATACCTTAATTGCAAGCTTGCAAGACTCCTGACTTTCAGAAGCCTGCCCAGACTCTTGGCCTAGAGGGATAACAAATGTGCGTTGTTTTAATCCACTGAGTTTGTTGAAATTTGTTATTCAGCAATAGATAAAAAATAAAGGGAGAGCACAAAGAAATATAACACATATAGCTATAATTATGATAGTAATTACCATGCCTAAGCCCTAACAGCTGACTCTGCAAACAGACCCATTAGGGAAAATAGCAATGAACCTCTAAATAGCCTGAGGAAAGGGTGGTGGGGCTGAGGGTTGTCCTCTGCCTCCATGGAGAAGCAGGAGAGGGCTGGGTGAAGACAACCTAACTTCTGGGGACTCTACAAACCTGAGACTGACAGGGCAGTGTATCTCAGGAAAAACTCAAAGGAATAATGAAACCAAAGGGAAACCATGATTGGCAGGTACAGAGATTAAAGCATGAGCTGGGAAGGAAGAGAAACCATGGAACTATCAAAATGTGCAGAGACCACCCCCACCACAGCACAAGTGAGACAAAGGCAGGCTACTCTCAGAACCTGGATGGCCAAAGTCAGGACCGATAGGGAGAGCAGGCTGATGAGGTCATTATATATGGACATTACTAGAAGATCCCTTTTTAGACCACTAGAAATATGCTCAGGTTTATCACCATCACTGGACAAGCTTTTTTAAGACTTCAGAGCCAGGAGGGCATCAAACGCTGAGGAAACACCCTGAAGCAACCTCCACCCAGTGGTACAGCTATCCATCAGTCATGGTCACACCCGAGGGGCATGCCACAAAGCCCAGAGAGGCCCCCAAGAGCCAATCAGCAGACAGGATCCCAGAATCCTCCTGGATCTTCAATAAAAATGGTAGTTGTTGGACCCCTCTAAATGCCAGCACTGAAACCTCACAAGTTGTTAAAGCTGTACATGTGCACATGCACCACAAGCCCATGTGTCACATCGCATTTGTGCAAAATGATAAGCATCAGGGAAGAACACATCACAATTAATGTTGTTGTTTAGTTGCTCAGTTGTGTCCCCACGACTTCTGCGACCCCACAGGCTGTGACCCACCAAGCTCCTCTGTACATGGGGTTTCTCAGGCAGGAATACTGGAGTGGGTTGTCATTTCCTTCTCCCGGGGATCTTCCTGACCCAGAGACTGAACTTACATCTCCTGCACTGCAGGCAGATTCTTCACCACTGAGCCACTTGGGAAGCCCATCAATACTTTTATTTAAAATCTGAGTTCTGTACCTTCAGTTGATTTTTCCTCAAGTCTCTTCCTTGGAGTCTTCATTTCCAAACAGGTCATTTGGTCTTCATTTTATATTCTTCAGCAGTCCCAGTGGCTCAGACAGTAAAGAGTCTGCCTGCAGTGTGGGAGACCTGGGTTCGATCCCTGGCTAGGGAAGATCCCCTGGAGAAGGGAATGGCAACCCACTTTAGTATTCTTGTCTGGAAAATTCTATGGACAGAGGAGTATGGCAGGCTACAGTCCACGGGGTGCAAAGAGTCAGACACAGTTGAGCGACTTTCCTTTCCTTTCCTTATATTCTTCACAGGAAAAGTGGAATCAATGACTGGGGACAGCATTTCTGAAGGTCAGATTGTTCTTGTAACATAAAGTACACACTACAGGAAGAATGTTGTAGGGAACGAGAAGAGAAATAGTTATGGCTACTGTGTGCACAAGCTCAGTTAATTCTTGCAGCTCTTCAAAGTGGAATAAGACAAAACCTCTGGGAAGTTAAAACAACTTTCTAAGGTTATGCAGCCAGAATGGTAGGGCCAGAGTTTGAAATGTGGGTAGCTCTGAAACTGGGTCTGTGCTGTCTTCCACCATCCCACACTGAGTTCCTCAATCTCAAAAGTTCTATTGAGCTAAGTCAATTGAAAAATCTAACTTTCACTGGTAAAAAGATTATAATAAAGGTAGTGTATAAATATATTAGTATGTAAGCCAGGGAAATTTTTTCAAATAGGGTGGATAAAGTCATTATATGTCTCTTAACCTTTGCTCCATTGTAAGTTAAAGTATAAAATGTGACTTAGTGCATTCCTAAAATCAGAACTCTCAAACATAATATACTCTGGCAATAAGAAAATCTAATGAAGGGGGTTCCCTGGCAGTCCAGTAATTAAGACTCTACACTCCCAATGCAGGGGCATGGATTTGATCCCAGGTTGGAGAACTAAGATCTCACATGCTGCACAGCTCAGCAAAAAAAAAAAAAAAAAGGTTTATAAAGAAAACCTAATGTAAAGGGGGAGAAGGTGATGGCACCCCACTCCAGTAATCTTGCCTGGTAGGCTGCAGGCCATGGGGTCACGAAGAGTCAGACACGACTGAGCAACTTCACTTTCACTTTTCACTTTCATGCATGGGAGAAGGAAATGGCAATCCACTCCAGTGTTCTTGCCTGGAGAATCCCAGGGACAAGGGAGCCTGGTGGGCTGCCATCTGTGGGATCGCACCGAGTTGGACACGACTGAAGTGACTTAGCAGGTAGCAATGTAAAGGGATGGTACCTGTGCTTAAATTTAAAGTGCCTAAAATCAGTTGTGTATAGTCCCTTAATGGAAGGTTGATAAGAACTTTATTTGCAATATATATGAGCTTCAGAAACTGCCCTAATTTATTACAAAGAGCTATCAATCAGTTTTACGATCATTTTAACATACAGATAACCATTGTCAAATGGCATAATGGACGTGTTTTAATCAGCCCATAAGGCTAAATAATAGTAGTTCATTACTAAATGATACCCTAGGGACCTAAAAGAACAACTGCCATCCACATGTACCCACACTTAGGAGGTTTACTCCTCCCAAGAGATCTGGCCCATTTCTATTTCAAAACAGTAGAAAGTCAGCTCAGTCAAGAAAAAACTTCTCTGAGCTTTCTAAATCAAAGATGCCATGCTGAGATGTAAACCTGGGGAATTCTAAATAGGATGAAATTAATCATTCTAACTTTCAGAACGTTTCATCAGGGTAGCATCAAATGAGTAAATCAGTGGAGAACACGGTCTCCGTACCCTATTTATGTATTTTTCTGGAATTTTCTTCTTGGTTTAAAACCAGGAGGAGGTGTTTGCAAAACAAAACAAGAGTAAGCAGCTTCTCACATCCTTTCTTCTACACCATTTGTAATTACCCAGGCTCTCTCAGCTTTTCAAACTTAGAACAAATGCACAATCTATGTATGTCAAATCAGAGCATTTCTCAGAACCCTGGTTACCATCTCGCATCACTAACAAGTTCTAAACGTTATCATCACTCATTGCAGAATCGTTACTTCTCTTAAGGGCAAGAGCAGCATGGGGGTTATGGGAAGAAAAAAGTGTGCACAGGGGCATACTAAACATCAGAGGTTGAAATAACATGATATCTTGGAACTGCTTTCAAAAACAGCACCTAAAAAGGTGCTGAATATTATTAATATTAAACTGAATATTATTAAAATGGTCATACTACCCAAAGCAATCCACAGATTTAATGCAATCCCTACCAGGTGACTCAAGGGTAAAAAATCCTCCTGCCAAAGCAGGAGACACTGGTTTAATCCCTGGGTCAGGAAGATGCCCCAGAGGAGGAAATGGCAACCCAGTCCCGTACTCTAGCCTGAAAAATCCAATGAACAGAGGAGCCTGGCGGGCTACGTCCATGCAGCTGCAGAGTCAGATATGACTGAGCTATCAAATTCAGTTCAGTTCCTCAGTCATGTCCGACTCTTTGTGACCCCATGGGCTGCAGCATGCCAGGCCTCCCTGTCCAGCACCAACTCCCAGAGTCTACCCAAACTCATATCCATTGAGTCAGTGATACCATCCAACTATCTCATCCTCTGTTGTCCCCTTCTCTTCCCACCCTCAATCTTTTCCAGCATCAGCGTCTTTTCAAATGAGTCAGCTCTTCGCATCAGGTGGCCAAAGTACTGGAGTTTAGCTTCAACATCAGTCTTTCCAATGAACACCCAGGAAATTACCCATGACATTTTTCACAGAACTAGAACAAATAATCCTAAAATTTACATGGAACCATGTGTTTTGATTTGCAAATTTACAGAAGACTTGGAAGAATAGTACAAAGAACTCCTAGATTCACCAAATGCTAAAATCTGGCACATTTTCTCTCCTTTCTTATATAACACATATACACATCCAAGTGCACACATACACGTGAACATTTTTTTCCTAAACCATTTATTATTTTGTTGCAGACATCATGTCCCTTTACCCCTAAAGACTCCAGCTTCTATTAAGGAAAATGGTTCTTTCCAAACTGCAGTTAAAACATCCTATTGAGGGAATTTAACATGGATACAAGGCTATTTTAATATCAGAAAGTGAAGAGGAACTAAAGAGCCTCTTGATAAAGGCAAAAGAAGAGAGGGAAAAAGCTGACTTAAAGCTCAACATTCAAAAACCGAAGATCATGGCATCCAGTCCCATCACTTCATGGAAAACAGATGGGGAAACAGTAGCAGATTTCATTTTCTTGGACTCCAAAATCACTACGGACTGTGACTGCAGCCATGAAACTAAAAGATGCTTGCTCCTTGGAAGAAAAGCTATGACAAATCTAGACAGTGTATTAAAAAGCAGAGACATCACTTTGCCGACAAAGGTCCATTTAATCAAAGGTATTGTTTTTCAAGTAGTCATGCATGGATGTGAGTGTTGGACCATAAAGAAAGCTGAGTGCTGCAGAATTGATGCTTTTGAACTGTGGTGCTAGAAAAGACTCTTAAGAGTCCTCTGGATAGGAAGGAGATCAAACAAGCCAACCCTAAAGGAAATTAACCCTGAATATTCATTGGAAGAACTGGTGCTGAAGCTGAAGCTACGATACTTTGGCCACCTTATGGGAAGAGCCAACTCTGGAAAAGAACACTTTGCCGACAAAGGTCCATTTAATCAAAGGTATTGTTTTTCAAGTAGTCATGCATGGATGTGAGTGTTGGACCATAAAGAAAGCTGAGTGCTGCAGAATTGATGCTTTTGAACTGTGGTGCTAGAAAAGACTCTTAAGAGTCCTCTGGATAGGAAGGAGATCAAACAAGCCAACCCTAAAGGAAATTAACCCTGAATATTCATTGGAAGAACTGGTGCTGAAGCTGAAGCTACGATACTTTGGCCACCTTATGGGAAGAGCCAACTCTGGAAAAGACCCTGATACTTGGAAAGACTGAGGGCAAGAGGAGAAGAGGGTGACAGAGGATGAGATGGCTGAATGGCATCACTGATTCAATGGACGTGAGTTTCAGCACACTCCAGGAGATAGTGAAGGACAGGGAAGGCTGGTGTGCTACAGTCCATGGGGTCACAAAGAGTTGGACATGACTTAGTGACTGTACAACAACAAGGCTATTATCCAAACAATCCATACTCAGATTTCCCAATTATCACAATATTGTCCTTGATAGCATTTTTTCCTCATTTGGGTCTTATCCAAACCATCTATTGCATTTACTTAGTGTCCTTCATCCTAGAACAGTGCCTCAGCCATCCTTCATGACACTGACTTTTATGGAATGTCTCCAAAAGCGGGTTTGTCTGATATTTCCCCCTGATGAGAACCAGGGTACCCATTTTTGGCATAAGTAACCTCTATCCTTCTCAAGGTTTCAGATCAGGCAGCACAGGTTACCAGCTTGCCCTACTACTAACTAATAATGCTAACTTTGATGGTTTGGTTAAGGTAGTGAATCCCATACTTCTGCACTATAACATTACCATTTCCCTCTGTGCAATTAATAAGAAATCTGTAGGGAAATTACCCCAAAATGTAAATATTCTAGTGTTCAGGTTTTCACACAATAGTTTAGCCTCCACAGATGATTCCTGTATGAATCAGCCATTACTATGATGGTTGCAAGGGCTTCCCTTGTAGCTCAGTTGGTAAAGAATCTGCCTGCAGTGCAGGAGACCTGGGTTCGATCCCTGGGTTGGGAAGATCCCCTGGAGAAGGAAATGGTAACCCACTTCAGTATCCTTGCCTGGAAAATCTCATGGACAGAGGAGCCTGGTGGGCTGCAGTCCACGGGGTCTCAAAGAGTCAGACACGACTGAGCGACTAACACTTACNGGAGACCTGGGTTCGATCCCTGGGTTGGGAAGATCCCCTGGAGAAGGAAATGGTAACCCACTTCAGTATCCTTGCCTGGAAAATCTCATGGACAGAGGAGCCTGGTGGGCTGCAGTCCACGGGGTCTCAAAGAGTCAGACACGACTGAGCGACTAACACTTACTTACTTACTTACTTATGGTAGCAGAGTAGTCGTTTTCTAACTCTTTTTGTCTCTGCTTCTTAGTTGGCATTATTTGTACGCTGTTTAATAATAATTATGGCTGGAAATCATTTTACTTAAGAATTTGAGTTCCTTTTCACTAAAATCAAGCAATTTTCTTTTAAATACTCAACATCCTAAGTCCTAAACATCTTGAGTAGCTATTTGGCAGAGCTTGCTAACCTTCACCTGTGTAGGGTCTAAATTTGATTTTCCCTCCCCTGTTGTCTCTTCCTTCTATCCTCCAAGACTAGGCACAGAGTGGAAATCACTGCTGGGATAAGTAGGATGGGGAAGAAGTAAAGTGCAGGTTGTCGACCAGTAAGCAGGAGGAGGAATGGCCTGTGGGGTAGTAACCTGCAGATGTACCCAGCCAAAATGATACACAACCAACCAGTAAACCAGGAGCAAGCAGATGGGGACTAGAAGTTTTCCTGATAAAACCAAGTATTCATCCACAGCAGCCCCAAAGACCCATCCACCCAAGAAGGGCCCGAGATTGCCAGGGCATAATACAATTATATATTTCCAACACTGCCCAAATATGCCTGACTGTTTCTAAGAAATTGCACTTCTAAACAGAGCACAGTGATTTTACCAATAAAGACTCATAAGGGCAAGAACTAATAATGGAACAAGCGACACAAATGGAAGAAAGAGAAAACTACTTCACTATGATCTAGAAACACTCAACTATCTGGAATACTTATTACTGAGAAAATCAAGAAACATAGGTCAAATACCTAAGTACCACCACTTGATATAATAACCAAGCTTCTCATACTAACAGAGTTTGGGTTTGTTTTTTCTCCCCTACTAGTCTCCTTTTTTTTTCCATTATAGTTCCTCCCAACTGTTTCAACCTTTTAAGATCTCATAGACCTGAGTTATACAAATAAAAATATGAATTGCCCAAGGGGAGTTTAGTTTGATGGTCTCAAAGATCCTTCCCATTTCACCACATCTCTCTGAAAACCAAGGTGGGGCCCTCAGAGCCTCCATTCTTCCTCTGGAATCTGCCTTCACAGGGCATGTTGTCTGGGCATTCTTCTTGTGAACATTATAAGTTGCCAGGCAAATATTTTTAAAACATCTGTGTATTTTATATATATTTACATACCACATTTGGAAAAAAAAAAAAGGCATTCTGGATTACTTCCAGGAATGACTGGAGAGGATTCTGGTTTTGCTTAACTTTAGAACCAATTTTTCTCTCAAGAGTAAATTTCTTTGGGGACAAAAATAGAGAAAGCAGTCCACTGTAGCCCAAAGGCAACACTGCCCAGGTGTGATATATGTTCACGATGCCATGTACCTGCCGCACATTGACAAGACTGAAGAAGTGACCGTCTCTCTGTGCTCCTACCTGCCTCTCACCTGTCATTCCCACATCTACAGAGAGAAGACAGGGAGCATAGTAGCTTCAGCAACACCTGAAACTTGATAAAAACATCAATTCTTAGGCTACAACACAGACTTACTGAATTGCAGATTTTGGAAGTGGGGGCCAGCAACCTGTGATAACAAGCCCTTCAGGAGATTCTGATTCAGATTAAAAATCTGAGATGTATTACTTTAAAAAAATAAAAATACTGATGCTCAAGGATTTTTGAAAGCTCTGGGAGTAATTCTAAAATGCAGGCAAGCTGAGAACTGACCAAAGAACTCTGCATCTAGGAGAAGCCCTTTCCAGGGTCACCTTTACACTAACAGTAGAAGAACTGTGGATCTTTAAGCTGCAGACATGGTCAAGATCTGGAGAGAATTTTTCAAGACACTGGCTGAGAATACTTTCTTTTCATTTCCCCAGTAGGGACACATAGTAAGTCTCTTACCCTGCTTCTGAATAAGAACAAAGACAAACTAATTATCCTCTACATTCTGGAAATCTTTCATAGTTTCAGCTCCATGCCAACTGAAAACAAACATAATTAAGGTCGTACTTAAAAATCAGCTCAAAAGCTAAGCTGGTAGAAAATCATTACCATGTTTCCATAAACAAAACCAATGAGCTAAAGTTTTATTCTTCAATCAGTAGAGTTGAACATGGGGCTTCCCAGGTGTCGCAGTAATAAGGCATCTGCCTGCCAATGCAGGAGACGCAAGAGACGCCAGTTCTATCCCTGGGTCGGAAAGATCCCCTGGAGTGGGAACTGGCAACACACTCTAGTATTTTTGCCTGGAAAATTCCTTGGACAGAGGAACCTGGCGGGCTACAGTCCATGGGGTCGCAGAGTTGGACATGACTGAGCACACACACGCACGCACACACTCTCTTTGAGGCTCAACTAATGCGCATCCAGCTTCCGACACATCCTAACTTAACCAGCTTTCGTAGACGTGATTCCATTTCCAAACGCACTGAGCCAATAAAGCAGTGGTGCCAAGATGCCATGCGCTCGGCAGCTGGCCCACTCTTCTCCGCCTCGAAGCATCTGTCCTCCCTGCCGGACCCTCTCCCTCAGACAATGAAGGTAGCCACTTGGATAAATGCTCCTGGCCACGCTCCTTTCCCCACTACACTCCCCGCTATGTTCTTGTTTTTGTCTCTCCTTTTCCCTCATCCTTGCCTCGACCTTCCTACCTGTGGCTTGGGAGCTCCAGCCACCGAAAGGAGCAAAGCAGGAAGAGTTGAAGAGTGGGAAGCGAGGCCCAGCCAGGTGCCGGACATTGATCTCCAGGCCCCAGAACTCGAGAATCCGCCCAACACCAGCCTGGTTGGTTCAAGGGTCCAGTGTTCCTTGTGTTGTCATCCGTATTGTCTCCTGTGTGAAGACAGCGTCTGGCACCCAGTATGCTCTAGTAAATATGTGTGGGGTGACTGGGTGACTGGTTCTGTGACAGAGGTCTGCAGGAATAAATGAAAGATTGAATAAAATGCCCAGCTAACTGGATGCCACCCAGCTAACTGGATGCCGCTGGGTGAGCTGATTAACCGATGACCACTGGGAACCTAGCCCTACCAGCTGACTGCATGGATCCTTGAGTACTGAATCAGCCTGAATGAGGGAGCCAGTGAATGAATTTTGTGCCTCAGGGACCCTTCCTAGTTCAGGAGGGCTCCCAGCTGAAGCCACCTGTAAGAGCTGTATGCATGTCCCTGAAGTGCAGAAACCAGTTTCTGATGGACTCTTGATTTGTCAGAGGGAGTGGTACACGAGACCCCGGATCCCTGATGTAAAGAATCAAAATGGCTCAAACACGGGTTCTGAAGCACTATGGCGGCTCTTGACTTCTTACAGGTACATCTGTTTGTTGCATTTGGTAAGCATCCTCCACCCAATCAGCAGGGAACCCATTAGGCTTCATTCCAGCCCTGGGCTGGATACCAGGAAGACCCTGGAGTAAGGCAGGGCAGAGCAGCTCCTATTTGGCTGGGCAGACACAGGAAGCAACTGGAGAACAAGGCAGGAGTCCCTTCTGATCTGTCCACAGAGCACAGATGAGGGAGACTTTGATATTGTTTGGGCCCCACATTCAGAGTAAGCCCATCTGAGGTGGGACTGGGGGCATCATTTTTAGGTTGGTTGTTTTTGATCTTTCTGTGTTTAACACAGGTGATTCTGAAGCACACTTCTAGTTAACAACCGCAGAGATCTGACTTATTGGGCTTTCACATCAACCCTCTGTGGTAGCCCTCAAAGTAAAGAGACTTGCAATGAGTTAGATGGAGAACAGGAGGTGGGAGGGGATTAAAGGTGACCCAGGAGTTTTGATCTTGTGGAGGCTCACAGACCAGGAGGTTAAGCTGATTGGCTGGGGAGAGGGGATGGTGACTTGGGTTTGGATTCATTTAAAGGGTCAGTAGAACATTGGTGAGGTTCTTTAATCATCAGTTGAACCTACTGTAAGTGAGAAAGGAAAAGTCATAACTCAAGGTATAAGTTCAATAATTGTTTTCTGAATGACTGACCAGTTTGATAGCAAGTTTATTAGCCTGGAGCCAGATGTCAGATGAGGAGGGGTTAAGCAATAGGTAGATCTCAAAGAACAGAGGCCCCAGTATCGATCATTTTCTCCAAAAGTTTGGCAGTACAGGGAAAAAAGGGTGGAGAGCTTCAGAGGAGAGTAGGATTGAGGTGAGACTGGTTTTTGTTTTTTTTTTTTCCCCCTCTCAAGGCCCCTCTCTCTGACACTGCGGCTCTTTGCTCCGCAGAGAGAGGAAAGATGAGCCTCAGGGCCTGCTGTGGATCGAGGCCAATCCCCGCCCACCCCAAGCCCCACCCCCAGAAGGAAGCGTTTTA
>SJYX01014366.1:8335-19869 GCA_006410675.1 Oreotragus oreotragus
GACACGACTGAAGTGACTTAGCAGCAGTAGCAGCACACCTAAGCAGCATTTAGTTTTGAAATATGATTTCATTAGTTTCATCTAAGAGCAAGTTTATTTAAAAGAATCCAAAACTCTTGCAGCAGGTATTAGTCAGCCCTCAGCAAACTTCCTTTCCTCTTTCATGAAGCTCGAATTTTGTTCAACCATGTCCCAAGGCTGCTGCCACAGTAATTATTAGATATGACTCCTCTTCACGTTCAAAATTAAAACCCTTGTTAGTGGCTGGCCCCCAGGTGCAGAGAATCTTTAACCCAGAAGATATGTGGAGTACTTCAAAGCACCATAAAACAAAATATATAAGTTGGATAGAAGTAAGTGTTGCAGCAGAAATAACTCAAGAAATAGAGAAGTGAGGATACTGAGCATCCCTGTAGGTAATTTTATGATTTTTCCCGAGTGGGTTATGGTAAGTTTTACTATATATGAATGTAAAAAAGATGGTGAGGCATTCTTTTAAATAATTTTTTTGGAAGAATTATCTACATTTTGAGAAACAAATGCTTCTAAAATTCAAATGCCAGTTTAAACAAATAAATATTGAGCCCCCTTAATTTTATGATGTAATATTTTTGCAAGAGATGAAATGCATTCTAATTAAGAAAATTAAGAGAAACTTCGGGATGAAAATGTTTGTCTGGTAACTAACAGGGTTGGTTTATGGAGGAAAAGAATTAAAATGCCCTTGCCAAAAATCATCTGGGGAAGGCAGATCCCACAATCAGTCAGCCCCTGTTAGTTAATATTTGTTCGGCCTCAGCGATTGGTAGAGGAGGGTGCAGCCAACACGGCTTCCCCAGTCTCATCACTGATCCATTCATGCTCACCACCTGAGGACCAGCAATGCCCTAAAGACATTTATTCATCTGTTCGACAAACAAACAATTACAACATATTTTCTGGAATTAGGACACCTGTTACATGTCACACAGCTTACATGCCTAGAGGCAGGTATCAATTCAATACTGAACAAATTAATGCATCATAATCCCGTAGATAGTACTGAATTCCTGATTATTCTGTGATAAAGTAATCCCAAACAGGAGTATGATAGAAACAAGAGTCTCCACAAAGAACTAAAAAACCAAGCATAATGCTAAAACACTTACTTTTAAATTATCATCTTATTTTGGAAAATTAAATCCTTGAAAGGTAAACTTTAGAACATTAAACTATTTCCCTACCACTCAATACTCAAAATGAAATATAATTACCACTGTGCTAATGGTATGGCCAACTTTATTTTTGAAATACATCCTATGGTATAAGATTTGTATTGCAAAATTCACTTCTGGGACAGGACTGAATAACCTAAGAAGACAGTTACATTTCAAACTCTTGGAAAAATGCCTAGAATAGTAAGTAACTGCTTTGAAATCCAGAGAAGTTAAGTGACTTGCCCATTGACACACAGCTGACCTAGAGAGATCCCAATTCCAGTTGGCCAAAAAGTTTGTTTGGGTTTTTCCATGTTACAGAAAAGCCCAAATGAACTTTTTGGCCAGCTCAATATTACAATTTCCTTCCTACTCATCCTTGATTTGTCCTCCCACTCAGTTCCTCAAAGAAGATAAGATTCTTGCCCTTAAGGAGCTGAAAATTTAGTGGGAGAAACCTATGCTCTGTTGGAGCACAGGGCATCTAGGACACTACCCACTTGAAAATATATTTTTAAAAGTCTATCTTAAGGAATTACATGTATGTTTAGAAAGTGGAGTTGGATTGCAAATACATGATAGTCTGTGTCTGAAAGTAAAAGCATACAAATAGAATTCTATATATTTTATTGATCATCAGTATACATTTCTAAAACTTTTACTGCCTTGATTATTAGTAAACTTCATTGAACTGTTTATCACTAACATGTACAGGCAAACCTAGACATCATTCTTCTACACATTCCCTCATCATAAGACTCTTCTTGGAGCAATGCAGCAGAAAGTCTTCATGACACCACTGGGAAGTACACAGAGATATTTAGAATATGGGCCACCCTATAGGAAGGCTGGCGCAGCCTTCTTCAACAAATTAGTGGTACAGAAAAAATTTTAAAAGGAGGGAAACTCTTGCAAACCAATTATTTGAAATAATCATAGAAATCTGCTTGTAGGCTAGATATTAGAAGCTAGAAGCTATCAAGGAATTATCAAGTGATTGAGGGCATTATGGTTACCAAAAAAAATGTCCATTATTTAGAGAAGGTGTTCATTTTAAGTACTGGAGTACACAAGGGTAAAATGCATGCTGGAATTGCCTCCTTTGAGGATAACTATGGCTACGTAAACCTGGCCAAGGCCTCAACACCTCTAAACCTTTAATCATATGCAAAATAATAAAAGCGTTCCTCACCAACTACCTTCACAATGAAGTCTGAACTTTGAGCTATGCATGCTCAGAAATCAGTGGGGTTGACTGCATAAGTAGGGCTTCACATAACTTTTTAAGAAGTTAAGAGTGGACAGAGTCCAAGTTACAGCCCTTAATGATACACCCTTTCTCAGACTACTGATGTCTAAGGGGACAGCAGGAGATAACACAAGCCCAAATACAGTTTAGTTTGTTGGTGGTGTTTGTTTTTTAATTATATCCTCTCTTTATAGTATTTTATGGATTTCAACGCCTTTGTCTTTTTACAATGTGTCCTTCTAAAGTCTGCTGCTGCTGCTTCTGCTGCTAAGTCACTTCAGTCGTGTCCGACTCTGTGCGACTCCACAGATGGCAGCCCACCAGGCTCCCCTGTCCCTGGGATTCTCCAGGCAAGAACACTGGAGTGGGTTGCCATTTCCTTCTCCAATGCATGAAACTGAAAAGTGAAAGTGAAGTCGTTCAGTCATGTCCAACCCTCAGCGACCCCATGGACTGCAGCCTTCCAGGCTCCTCCGTCTATGGGATTTTCCAGGCAAGAGTACTGGAGTGGGGTGCCATTGCCTTCCTCTTCCTAAAGTCTATAGGTAATTAATTCCACCAAGCTTTCTCAGGAAGAGTAAGTTTATACAGGTGCATGGGGAAGGGAAGTGAGTATTAAAACCCCAACTGCCTGGGTTAAATGGTTATTCCCTCTCCTACTGGCCCACCCTTCCTCAAGTGGCTTCTTCTCTGTTTTCTCCCACAAAGGACATGCCAAGGAGTTAAACATATTAAAGGCACACTCTTTTCTGATGGATATTTCTTTGCAACAGCAAAAAGAGACAGAAGGGAATAAAAACCAAGTCACACAGGTCACACAAGACCCTGGAACAGAACCTTTCACCATTAAGTTTTAATGCATAAAGTGAACCAGCCAACAGAAGTAACCCTTCTGTTAATTCAAGCTAAAAACCCACTTTCACCTGTAACACTCAACTAATGAGGCTAAAAGGCTTTCTTGGCCTGAATCATACACTTCAATTTGAACAAAAGAGCCTTAGTCTAGTCTAATTCTCCATTGATAAACCTTTACTGACAACAGAGAATAACCAGAGACAAGAAAAAAATAAAAATAAATAAAAAGCAAAGTATGATGCTGGAGTCATCTACACAGAATAAATACCAAAATCTAGAGAAGACGGGAAAAAGAGGCATTGCCATAGATACAACTAATAGGCAAATCATTATGAAGACCCTTAAACAAAAACAAGGAATCTATTCAGGAGCTGGTAGCATAGCAAACAGACCCACAGAAAAACATTTCACTTGAAAAATATCTTCATGTAAAAAAAATTTTTAAGTGCACTATTCATAGTTACTATACCAGCAAAAATTACAAAAGCTATTAGGTTCGGGATTGGCGGATTGTGTAAAAACATACTCAAATATTGCATCTGGCATTTTTAAATGTTGCAGCGCTTCTGGAGGTTCATTTGGCAATGTACAAAATCACTGAAAACGATCATACTCTGATGATACATATGGCACTTTGGGAAACACAATCCAATGAAATAATAAATGTAAAACCACCACCACTTAGAGGAAAACAATGTATTTATGCTATATTTTACGAATAAAAAACTGCAAATTCCTCACAGACCTGACTTGAGGAGGTTACTCCATGCTGGAGAAAAAAACAAGAACACGTAATATACTTAAGAAGGACTTAGGAAGTAATAAGGTTAGCACAATAATACCAACTTGGGAGAGGCCATGGAGCTAATCGATAGTTGGTGATAGTGGATTTTGCCATTTATATTCAAGTTGGTCTTGATTTTGGTAGCTATTTTTTGCTAAGAGGTATAGACATTTGGGGTATAATAAAACTAATTTCTCAATTTCAGATTCCTACTAAGTTTTAGGCAATCTGGCCTTCACAATTCTTAATCCTTACCCTCACATCAGTCAAGGAGGTAGAAATAGTGATTTGAGGAATCTAATGATATCCTCTCATGAACTGGGACCTCCAGCACTAGGAAGCTCCTGAAGCAGATGGGAATGTCTGCTCTGTCACCTCTGTGGTGACACCAACTTCTACCCCTCAGCACACAGAAGGGAGGGGCAGAGGAAGGGTTTATCACCTCAGAGGATATTTCATTGGTTTCACATGGATCTTTTCAAGAGAAACTCCAGAAGATGCTGAAAAAGTTCCCACTTGGGAAGGAGAAGTAGGAACCTGTTTTGTGCTTTCTACCTTTCCAACTAAAAGTGTGAGTAGACCATGGTCTATGTTTCCTGCCATTTTCAGCCTCTAAATCCAGGGCTTACAATGGGCACATGAACGTGGGTACTGGATGACCAAGTGGCAAGCAGGTGCCTTGGATCCTTCCTATAAAAGCCCCAGAACACACACCAACTGGTTTCTCCTCACCAAATAAAATGATCTTTGGGCTCCTACAGTGCTTTCTCTTTTAGGTTCATATTTACATTCTCCATCCTTGTTGAAAAACGTCAGGTAGAAGTCTGCAAATAACAGGCTTATGAATGAACTTGGCTACTGGAACTATAGAAAATAAGATCAATAAAGCCAACAGCACTTGGTTTAGTAGCCAAAGAACCTTCAAGAAGAGAAAAGGAAGAAAAAAAGCCCAACACTTTAACAAGGGAATTTCCTTCGTTTTTACTTGCCACCTAAAGGTAAAGCACCTTAATTACCTTAATCTTTATAGTAAGTTTAAATTTATATTTTATAAGCTATTCTGAAATCTGTCCTGTTTAATAATCTGTAACATCAAGAAAACATTTTAAAGTGTCTCTCACAATTAAACCCATCCACAACCTCATATAAATCAAAATTTTGCTACCATATCAAAATGTTACACTGGGACTATATAACATTGCCCACATCCTCATTACATGCAACACTAATTACTACCAGCAGATTCAGAATTTTCTGCACATTAGAGGCTTTTAGAGAGCTATAAAAAATTTCAGGCACCATTAATTTAAATTTGTATTGAAATTTTCTTTTGACAGATGGCCAAAAATTACTTATTATTTAGAGTACCAGAGCAGCCTGTTTGCACATTAGAAGAGGAAAGGGAAAAATTAAAAGCAAGAAGGAAATTTATGTCACGTTCATTACCTGTTAAATGTTAAGGAGCATTATCTTGCATGAATAAATTATTTCATACAAGCCTGACTCCAGCTGCAGGCAACTGGCATGCTCCGGCTGATAAAAACCATCTCCAGTCACACAGCAGACAATCATAAAAAGCCCCTCTTAACCAGGAACCACTTATGGGAGGATGAGGACAATCGATGGAACAAGCAACTAACTGCTTTTCTGAGTGTCACAGAACACATTTATAAAAATTAGCGAACTATTTCACCTAGCAAAGCCACAGGACAGCCCCAAACCTGACACAGCACAACTTCAATTCAAAAACGGTACCCAACAAAAACATCTATTTATAGCTACCATTCCACAATAAATCAAGGCAAAATCATTCACCTCTATTTCCTCTTGGTTTTCCCCTGGTTTTCAAGCTACACAGATACTTACTCCCAGACTCATCTTGAATGATTATATATGATTTCAAAATATACCCTACTCTGGCATGAGGAACTATAAAATGAAACTGACACAAAAGTGTGCACTGGAGTATAAATATTTTCAGTCTTCTGGGAGTGGGGTATGAGAGGAGGCTTCTGTTTAGCTCACTGGCCTGCCTGAAGGTATGTATTTATCATATGAAGGCAGGGAATGGTTATGTCACTGGCCTCAGAATAACTAGGCAGGCCTCCCAAGGGTTGCTACCAGCAAATCCTGGTCAATGTCATTTACTTACTACTTCCTAAGTACTTATATGCGGAGAACTTACTACACTCTGATTAAGAAAGCTTTTGAGTTTAGGTATTGATGTTCATACTAACGACAAAGTACACAACTGTAAATGCAAAATTAAATAATTCAAAGTGTGCAATTCCTATTTGTCAATGTTGACATTTCTATGGGTATGCAGATACCCTTTCAAATTACAAAGATTCTTGAAGGGTAAAATAGATATATTTTATTTTCTATCATTTAATGGCTTCGGGGAAAAACTAACTACTTCCTCTTTATTATTAAAAAAATAAGGAATAAAGAAGCACTCAAAGTGACAACACAGGTGGTTTCAAGGGAAGATTTTAGTTTCTGTATGCATAACTTCATTAAAAGCTCCAAGAGATGTAACTGCACATGCTCTAAAACACTCAACTACTGCAAAATACAACGAATTGACAGCATCTGTGCTTGAGAACCTTTGCTTTCTAATCTATACAAAATATAAATGGCATGTATAACACAATTATCCACAATACAGTAGCATATTTACATTGTGCATGATCCAAAAGTTATCAAGAAAGTTCATACTTTACTCATTTCCTGCCACAGTCGCCTATTTTTCTTGTTTGCTTACTATATAAATTCAAGTATCCTTAGCACACCTCATTATGGTATTACACAAGCACATCCAAATCATTAGGCCCTAGAATACTTTTCCTCTTTTCCTATAACTTCTCTATAAAGACACAGAGGAGGCAGATAAGACAGATACAAAACCCAAGGAGAATAACTTGCTATACTGGAAACCAAGATGTCATTAAGAAACAAAACGAACAAAAACCAATTCTTTCTGGTGAAGAAAAATGCTCTTAAATGTTTTAATAAAGAGTTTTGTAGGCTGGAACTGTTTCCCAAAATGTGTATTTCCTTATAAACCGATTTTTCCCTCACCATTACCTATCTTACAGCCAAAGCTTAACTCAAGAAAAGCAGTTATTCTTTTTCACATGGCAAAGATATACTAAAAAGAGCAACACAAGCCAGATCTTATAATTCAGTCTTGGTCTATAAATCTTGATTCTGATAGAGAAAAAGGACCAATTTTTTAAAAAATCTCAAATTCACAACTGAAAGAATCTAAAAATGCAGTTCCCCATTATGTGGTGAAGCCCATCAAATCAATCTTGGCAGATCTCAAAGATTCCACTGCTAGATTTATTCAAACTGTTTAGAGCCTGATGGTAAGTCAGTCCTTCATCTGTACAGACTTTGAGTCCTACCTTGATGGAGTCTCTGTCTATAGGCAAAACAGCAGCAACAAGGGCAGGTCAAGAGGGGAGAAGGCGGCAAAAGAGAAAAGTACCAGTTAGTTTACATAAAATCATACACTTGTCAAATTTGATCTCTACTAAATAATAAATAACACAATGTCAACTTTTCTGTAAAGTTAATTAATTAAAATTAATTACTACTTGACCAGATCCACAGAGCACCAGGCTACCTTTGACATAATTTCAGAAACCAAAGCTGGATATTCTTGTTCGGTATACTCCTTATTGACTTTTCCACTTAAGTGTTTACAGACACGCCTCAGTTCTGGACCATAGCACTAAGATAACTGTATGACACACAGTACAGAGTTTCTAACATCAGAGAAGGGAAATTTATGTTTATGTGATAAAAATCATTTACCCAAGATTGTAATTCATGGTAATGGCACTGAAACAAGAAGAGATATGGGGTTTTAATAATAATCACACCCTTCCGACCAAGAACCAACCATTGTAGGACTAAGTAAATTCCCACAAAGGAATGCTGGGAGAGACTTTCATTTGCTTTTGTGTCATTAAATAATAAAAGCTACTAATAGGCACCATACAAACATATAGTTAGATCACAATGTGTCTGCATTATCATCTATTTCAGTGGAGGGAAGAAACCAAACTAGAAAGAACACAACTTCAAATCATTTACATAAACAACTGTGTCGTTCTTATATACAGAAATGAGTTAATTTCATGCTTCTAAAGAGACTGGGTGAGAGAGATAGTTAAACCAACTTCTCAGTTACTAAGACTACCTAAATTATTTTCTTACCTGCAAGATTTTCACTGCATTATACAGATTGACCTGATTTAAAAATAATAATTAGGTCTGTCAAATTATGAAGTGAGCCTTTAATCAGTAAAACCTTCCCCAAAATGGATTCGGTCAAAATTAGCTAATAATGCCACTCACAATTTCAAACTCAGAGCACTGTGGCACTTCATTCCTGATTTAGACTTGAGGATGCAGCAAAGCATCAGAGGCAATACCCAGGAAATGTGTCCCCCTATACCTTTGGGGAGTGTATTAACTCTTGCCAGTCAATAGGGGATCATTGTGCAAAGACTGCTTCCAATCATTAATTTACCTTCCAGGGGAAATCCTTTGTTTAGTCACAGGTAAAATGAAATCCAGAAACAGGACAAACAAGGACATCCAGGCTGACTCTCAGCAGCAGACAGGTGATACCAGACGGACATTCTGAGAAAATTACTCACCTCTTTGGTGATCACTGTCATGGTGCTTCTTCTCATCTTTAATTGGAAGGTGGGACTGGCCTCCCAGGGCACTGGAGAGGGCCAGAAGGCCAGCACTGCTACCGATGGGCGGAATGGCAGGAGGCTGAAGCCCCGAAGGGTGTGGGGTCAGAGGCACTGGCAGACCATGTCCATGTGATAGATGCTGGGCCTGGAGTTGCTGCTGCTGTGAGAAACAAGACAAAGATATTGAACTTGTTCCTTGTATCTGAGTCACCCCTCAACAACAAAAGGAGAGAACGTGGTGCAAAAAGACCCTGGAAAGGCCAGCACCCATGAAGGAAAGAGTTATCCTTTATAAATACATATAAAGGGTCACACACCCCATATATATATATATATATATATATATAAATTTTTTTTAAGGGAGGGAGATGAATAATAGAGAAAAGCTATCTTTTTTACTTGGATTTGTTGGTTTTGCAACGCACTGTAAATAACCTAATTTTTAAATAATGAAATTATCTAGGTTACTTTTAATAGCTGAAATTAGATTTCTTCAACGAAGCGTNTATATATATAAATATATATAAATTTTTTTTAAGGGAGGGAGATGAATAATAGAGAAACGCTATCTTTTTTACTTGGATTTGTTGGTTTTGCAACGCACTGTAAATAACCTAATTTTTAAATAATGAAATTATCTAGGTTACTTTTAATAGCTGAAATTAGATTTCTTCAACGAAGCGTCTGTTATTTTGGTCTCCAAAAACATAGAGCCTGACTATCATACATCTCTAATCAAAACATATATGTGACTAACTGTTAAAGCAGTTATGCTGAAGGAAAAAAAGCTGAAAATTGAGAAAATTAGTGTTAAACAGTTCTCCCAGAACCGCTGCACAGCATGCGGCCAGAGTTAATTTGAAAGAGAAAACCTGAATTAACAACCCAGAAAAGGAAACTGGTTGCAGCCACCGTTTTAAGCCCTTTAAGTGTCCTCAGCGGTACTTGAGCAAATTACTAAAGAAAATCTAATGTAGCAAGGCTTGGGTCCTCCTGTAGGCTTGCTCAATAATGCTGAAATAATTGGGCACTCTGCGCACGTTTAGTGATGCTCGAATGAAAAGCTAGAGGCCTGCCCTTGTACTCTTCTCCAGCGGCCGCCTCTGTGTTGTGACAGGTTTATCTGAGTGGGACTGTGATGCATGCACCAGTAACTGTGCTGACAAGAGTTTAAAGTCATTTTTACCAGCACACACTGGCAACACATGGAGAAAGCCCTCAAGAGGCTGGAAGGGGAGTGCTTGACCTCCGCCGAAGCAAAGCGAGGCTTCGGGAACCTCAGTGGGCAGGCCTCCCTGCCTCTTCTGAGGGGGAGGAGCGGGGCTCAGTTAAGTTAAACATGTCCCTCAACAGGAGTCCCGTCAACCAAGACGCTGCTTAACAACGTTCTGTCAGAACACGTGTTGAGAAATTCTCAGACTAACTTCTGTAGTGATTACATTTTAATTAATACCTTGAGAATCACTTTTCAGGCCTATCCTATAATACCTAAACAGTCTTCTCTATAATTTTCTTTCCAAGCAGGACTGCACAAAATAGCTTTCTCAAAAATGTGTGGGGTGGCACCTTCTGCTTCCCTTCACTGGTAAGGATGATATTAAAAGTACTTCAGCAGAGAAAGTATTGTTTCCTCTCCTCAAATCATCAGTACTTTTACTTCCCTTCTCCTCCCCTCTGTTATCTCTTCCTGTGTCTGACTATGTAAGTCAAAACATAGCTCTACTTAGTTCTTCTCTCCTATTAACCTACACCTACTTTCTGGCTATTTGTACTTAAAATACAGTCAATGACATTAAGCACTAATTTTCAAGGCCAGTTTACATCCATGAAGTAGCAAATTAGAGCAGTGATGCAGATACCCCAACAACCACAGCCCACGCTCAAGTCCTGCCAAGGTGCTACCACCTTGAACTGCTAACTGGGCAGTTCATAATAATGTCTTCGAGTGGACAAAATCATGTTCATAACTTTTTATGTACTGTTACTTAGTTGTGACCAAAAAATATGAGCACAAAATATTTTCTAAATATATGGAAAAAAGGTCTATGAAGAAACAAGGCCTTTAGGTAAACATATGGCAAATTGAATACAAAACTCTGTTCTACTGAAATAGCCAGTAAATTGCTCCAATTCACTTTTTTTCTCTAAATCTTCTAATACTTCCTTGAGTGCACAGGATGGGCACGTAGCAACTTTCTATCTCAGATGAAGAGTCCAGTCAGCAAGCATTTATTAAGAGCCTGCATATTGCCTAGAGAATCCCATGGACAAAGGAGCCTGGTGGGCTACAGTCCATGGCCTCACAAAGAGTCGGACATGACTAACGCTTTCGCTTTATGTCCTCTCACCACCTTTCCTAGGCTGTAAGCTTTGTGAGAATCTGCATCTGACACACAGCCTAGCTAACTGCAGACACTGAGAGGTTCACACAGTGAGCACTTAAAAATGTTTATTTCATTACAAAAACATTAAAAACAAACAAACAAATCCTAAGCTAAAACCAATGTCTCAGTTGCCCAAGTGTTTCACTTTTCTTTTTGTCTCAAAGGACCAAAAATAAGTGCTAACAGCTTCATTTTCCCATTCAATCAGAACTTTCCAAAGGCAAAAAAATACACCCCTAGTCTGCAGAACATGTGATTCACAGGGAAGGCTCACCTGTGCTCTAGTCTATCTCCTAATAGCTCTAACACTGGTCTCTTCTCTTCTCCACTGTGCCTGTCTTAGCAGAG
>SJYX01014367.1:0-18237 GCA_006410675.1 Oreotragus oreotragus
TTTTCCCTACTTTCTTCAATTTAAGTCTGAATTTGGTAATAAGGAGTTCATGATCTGAGCCACAGTCTGACTGCAACAATGTGCAAAACTGCATTCTTTAAAATAGGGGCCCCTCTACCAGCCCCTCCTGCCATATTCCCCATCTCCAGGAATGATCCCCCATCCACCCAAAAATCCATCATCATCTCCTAAAAAAGCTCCTAACTCTGTCTCCACACCTCTCCTCCCTGCTACCAATACTCTGCAAGGTTCATCTCTCTTCCCTCACAGGGTACAATCCATTCCAGGTTTGCCTCCCCCAGATCCAGTCTCCAATCTGCCTGCACTATGATCTTTAACATATGAACCTGCTCATTCTGCTTTAAAAAAGAAAAAGAAATGTTTTATCCTGTTGTCCACAAGATGAAGTCCAAATTCCCAATTAGTGTATATAAACCTTTATAATCCGTGTACCCTATGTATTTGCCATACTATTAAAGAACATTTAATTCTGGTACATAGAAAACCAGAAAAACAGCACAAATTTCATAGATATGTTGTCAGTCACTTTTAAGATGTGCTAAAGACAAGCAAGACAAAAGGAACATATGTGTGCTAAACATTGATAAAAAGAACAAAACAGAAGACAGTATTGCTCCCAGGCAGAAAATCAAGGATGGACCAAGTAAATCCTAGATAATAGTAAGACACAGATCTGCCACCTTCCAGTTAAAAAGCGAAAGTGAAAATCACTCAGTTGTGGCTAAGTCACTTCAGCTGTGGCTGTCACTTTAGTCGTGACCAACTCTTCATGACCCCATGGACTGTAGTCCGCCAGGCTCCTCTGTCCATGGGATTCTCCAGGCAAGAACGCTGGAGTGGGTTGCCATGCCATCCTCCAGGGGATCTTCCCAACCCAGGGATCAAACCTGGATCTCCTGCACTGCAGGAAGATTCTTTACCATCTAAGCCACCAGGGAGGCCCCAGTTGACAGTTATGTCATCCCTAAATCAGCCACCCATGCGTATTCTGCCTAGAACCAGGTAAAACACACAGCTTCTCTGGCAGGTCACTGGTAAGCCACAGCTCTCCCAGACACCCTGACATCCTGAATCTCCCCAACAGAGCAAGCGTGTACTGGCCACAGGCAGCCTCCACCCACGGAGTCCCAGTGACCGTATCCTCGGCGGGCAGCTGATGCGGCAGACAGAGGCAGGATGTGTGAACCCTGCCTAGCTCAGGATTCAGGCGTGCAGTCCTTCCACCGCTCAGGAGCCCCATTCCAAGTGTTAACAGAACCCAGAACTGTTTCTTGCTTATATTTTGAATTAATTTAATAGACTGTGCAATTTGAGCATCTTAACTTGGTCAGACTTGATTTTGGGGGGCTCCAAAATCACTGCAGATGGTGACTGCAGCCATGAAATTAAGAGACGCTTACTCCTTGGAAGAAAAGTTATGACCAACCTAGATAGCATATTCAAAAGCAGAGACATTACTTTGCCAACAAAAATCCATCTAGTAAAGGCTATGGTTTTTCCAGTGGTCATATATGGATGTGAGAGTTGGACTGTGAAGAAAGCTGAGCGCCGAAGAATCGATGCTTTTGAACTGTGGTGTTGGAGAAGACTCTTGAGAGTCCCTTGGACTACAAGGAGATCTAACCAGTCCATTCTAGAGATCAGCCCTGGGATTTCTTCGGAGGGAATGATGCTGAAACTGAAACTCCAGTACTTTGGCCACCTCATTCGAAGAGTTGACTCACTGGAAAAAACTCTGATGCTGGGAGGGATTGGGGGCAGGAGGAGAAGGGGACGACTGAGGATGAGATGGCTGGATGGCATCACTGACTCAGTGGACGTGAGTCTGAGTGAACTCAAATGGACAAGGAGGCCTGGCGTGCTGCAATTCATGGGGTCACAAAGAGTCGGACACGACTGAGCGACTGAACTGAACTGACTGAACTTGGTCTGAGAGCCTCTCTGTTCTGTGACCACTGGGTAATTGCTACATTACCCAGTGATGATTGGGTAATGTGACCATTTGGTAAAGTTGGTAATGTTTGCTAATGTTCTGGAAAGCTATCAGTGCACCAACGTAATTTGATGCACCACGGGGTCACAAAATCAGTTGGACATGACTTAGCAACTAAACTACAATAATACTCCAGCCACATCTTTCCCCTCTGGCCTTCCCCTGAGCCACTTCGTCAACTCATGTTAATTAGACTCCAATTGGGACTTCCCTTCTGGTCCAGGGGTTTAAGACTGCCTTCCAAAGCAGGGGACCTGGGCTCGATCCGTTGTTGGGAAAGAGTTAATAAGCTCCCTTGTGCCACGAGAGCTTCCCCGGCGGCTCAGCTGATAACGAACCAGCCTGCAATGCAGAGGACCCCGGTTTGATCCTTGGGTCAAGACAATCCCCTGGAGAAAGGATAGGCTAACCACTCCAGCATTCTTGGGCTACCCAGGTGGCCCAGATGGTAAAGAATCAGCCTGCAAGGCAGGAGACCTGGGTTCGCTCCCTGGGTTGGGAAAATCCCCTGGCGAAGGGAACAGCCACCTACAGCAGTATTCTTGCCTGGAGAATTCCATGGACAGAGGAGCCTGGCAGGACATAGTCCATGGGGTCTCAAAGAGTCAGACATGACTGAACGACTTTCACTTCACTTTGTGCCATGAAGCAACTAAGCCTACACACTGCAATGAAGAGCCGGTGCAGCCAAAGCAAATTTAAAGAACTGTTTAATTAGACTCCAGCTGTCGCCAGGTACAAAGGCTCTGTGTGCTTCTGCACCTGCCTAGGAAGCCCTTTCCTCCTCCTTCACCTAATTCTCATTTTCCCTTAAAGCCTCAGCTGTTGCCCCCACCCTGAAAGTCCTTCCTGACATCACCCCATCTGGATAGGTTCACCATCTCCCCCTGTACTTGCTTTCCCAGAGCACTTATCACAATGAATTTAATTGTTCACTTACTTAGCGATCTTCTCCCCCCACACTGTGAGCTCCTTAAGATGACTGTGACTGTCCTCTCTGAATGCATTTTTTTCTGTTAAGTCTTTATTGAATTTGTTACAATATTGCTTCTGTCTTACCATTTTGGTTTTGTGGCCACAAGGCACAGGGGATCTTAGCTCCCAGACCAGGAATTGAATCCACACACTCTGCATTGCAAGACAAGTCGTAACCACTGGGCTGCCAGGAAAGTGCCTCTGAATGTGCCTTTTGTCTTCAAATGACATACATCCAGCCCTCGAACGTAATCTGACACAGAGCAGGCACTCCACAGCCCTTGGATGGATGGATGGATGAAGGCCTTCAGAGAATGCAAAGGTCATGAGTGAATTTTCTGCAACAAAAAAACTGTGGCAGTTCTTTGGGTCCCTGACTCTTACTAAACAGGACTGCTAATATAAGCTCAGAAGACCCTGAAAAGTGAACTGAATCTGCCATGACCCAGTGTTACCTCTTATGGCACCTACGAAATAACTAGGACTACTGTTCAGTAAATATCTGTCAGTGAAAGAATGACTAGGTGAAAATATGAATGTGTGAATGCTACAGTTTTTAAACTGACTTCCTGAAATTCATTTCTTTGTTGTCAGGCGGTCTGTAGAATGACCACAAAGGAGACACTCAAAATGCAAAAAGGCATCATTTTCGATAGCTGTAGGAGTGGTACTATCCTAAAAATGGGGAAGAATTTTATCCCAAGTTCCAAAGTCTTTCCTCAATAACATATTTGCTAGTAAATACCTTAGGATCCTATCAAATTCAAATGACTTGAGAGTTAGGTGAAATACATAGATTCATGAACACCCCCCCAAGCTGCAAAATCCCATGAAGCGATAAACCTGAATGGGATCAGCAGATGCAGGAGACAGAGACCGGCGAAATCAACTGCTTTTTTAAGACCTGAAGCCCCGTTTACCAAACAGCCGGGTAAGTTCTTCGGGTCGTCGACTCTTGGGTCATCTTTGTAAGGAGGAGCCATGGTGGTCCAAAATATGGCTCTAGACAGTGCTAGCTCCTTCCTGGTTGCAAAATCCACTAAACTCTCTGATCACAAATCAGATGACTTAACTGGAGAGTACACTTGGTGGATAGATATCCTCTTGCCCCCAGAATTAAGTAACCACTGGGACATTCTAGTGTGGGTGGTCCAGTAGCTAAGAATCTGCCTGCCAAGGCAGAGGGCACAAGATTGATTCTTGGTCTGGGAGCTAAGATTCCACACGTTGCAGGGCAACTAAGCCCGTGCACCCCACAACTACCGACCCAAGCACCCTGGAACCCACGCTCCACAACAAGAGAAGCCACCTCAAAGAGAAGCCCTCACCCCCCGCGGCTAGAAAGTAGCCCCCACTCGCCACGACCAGAGAAAAGCTCAAGCGCAGACAAAAGTATATGATTTATTTAAAAACCTTAAAAGCTCTGTAGGTGATTTAAGGAGGAGGGCATGACAACCGACTCCAGTACTCTTGCCTGGAGAATCCCTATGGACTGAGGAGCCTGGTGGGTACAGTCCATGAGGTCACAAAGAGTTGGAACGACTGAGCGACTAAACACGGCACAGGTGATTTAAAAAAAAGAAAAAGAATTAAGTAACAGCCACGAGAGATCTTAAATCGCCCTTAGAAGGCAAACAAAATGAGAGAGCTGGGGCAGAAATGTTAATCATCTCCCAACATCTAGTCTTTCTTTCTCTGTTGTAGTAACAGAACTCCAGGTCTTCACGGAATCCATGCTGCCCAGCTACAGACTGCATTTCTCCACCTCCCTGCAGCTGAGAGACATGTGATGTGAAGCTTCTGGATCACAGCCTCAAAGAGGAAGCGTGTTGGTCCCCACCTTCCCTGTCTTTCCCTATTCTGAGAGCTGGAATGCAGATCAGGTTAGGGGGTAGGGGTCGGGGTAGGGTAGCAGGAGCCCAGCCTCCACCAAGAGAGAGAACCAGATCATGGCAGAGGGGAGGCAGCCTAGCAACAGGGCAGAAAGGGGCTGGGTCCCCGGGGGGCTTCCAGAGCAGGACCCTCCCCCTCAGAGACAAGTTCGATTCTACCTTGTCTGAAGCGCTATGGGCTGGGCATCACTTGTTAGAACAGCTTAGCTTGGACCTTTAGTCCCTTGGACTACAAGGAGATCTAACCAGTCCATTCTAGAGATCAGCCCTGGGATTTCTTCGGAGGGAATGATGCTGAAACTGAAACTCCAGTACTTTGGCCACCTCATTCGAAGAGTTGACTCACTGGAAAAAACTCTGATGCTGGGAGGGATTGGGGGCAGGAGGAGAAGGGGACGACTGAGGATGAGATGGCTGGATGGCATCACTGACTCAGTGGACGTGAGTCTGAGTGAACTCAAATGGACAAGGAGGCCTGGCGTGCTGCAATTCATGGGGTCACAAAGAGTCGGACACGACTGAGCGACTGAACTGAACTGACTGAACTTGGTCTGAGAGCCTCTCTGTTCTGTGACCACTGGGTAATTGCTACATTACCCAGTGATGATTGGGTAATGTGACCATTTGGTAAAGTTGGTAATGTTTGCTAATGTTCTGGAAAGCTATCAGTGCACCAACGTAATTTGATGCACCACGGGGTCACAAAATCAGTTGGACATGACTTAGCAACTAAACTACAATAATAATACTCCAGCCACATCTTTCCCCTCTGGCCTTCCCCTGAGCCACTTCGTCAACTCATGTTAATTAGACTCCAATTGGGACTTCCCTTCTGGTCCAGGGGTTTAAGACTGCCTTCCAAAGCAGGGGACCTGGGCTCGATCCGTTGTTGGGAAAGAGTTAATAAGCTCCCTTGTGCCACGAGAGCTTCCCCGGCGGCTCAGCTGATAACGAACCAGCCTGCAATGCAGAGGACCCCGGTTTGATCCTTGGGTCAAGACAATCCCCTGGAGAAAGGATAGGCTAACCACTCCAGCATTCTTGGGCTACCCAGGTGGCCCAGATGGTAAAGAATCAGCCTGCAAGGCAGGAGACCTGGGTTCGCTCCCTGGGTTGGGAAAATCCCCTGGCGAAGGGAACAGCCACCTACAGCAGTATTCTTGCCTGGAGAATTCCATGGACAGAGGAGCCTGGCAGGACATAGTCCATGGGGTCTCAAAGAGTCAGACATGACTGAACGACTTTCACTTCACTTTGTGCCATGAAGCAACTAAGCCTACACACTGCAATGAAGAGCCGGTGCAGCCAAAGCAAATTTAAAGAACTGTTTAATTAGACTCCAGCTGTCGCCAGGTACAAAGGCTCTGTGTGCTTCTGCACCTGCCTAGGAAGCCCTTTCCTCCTCCTTCACCTAATTCTCATTTTCCCTTAAAGCCTCAGCTGTTGCCCCCACCCTGAAAGTCCTTCCTGACATCACCCCATCTGGATAGGTTCACCATCTCCCCCTGTACTTGCTTTCCCAGAGCACTTATCACAATGAATTTAATTGTTCACTTACTTAGCGATCTTCTCCCCCCACACTGTGAGCTCCTTAAGATGACTGTGACTGTCCTCTCTGAATGCATTTTTTTCTGTTAAGTCTTTATTGAATTTGTTACAATATTGCTTCTGTCTTACCATTTTGGTTTTGTGGCCACAAGGCACAGGGGATCTTAGCTCCCAGACCAGGAATTGAATCCACACACTCTGCATTGCAAGACAAGTCGTAACCACTGGGCTGCCAGGAAAGTGCCTCTGAATGTGCCTTTTGTCTTCAAATGACATACATCCAGCCCTCGAACGTAATCTGACACAGAGCAGGCACTCCACAGCCCTTGGATGGATGGATGGATGAAGGCCTTCAGAGAATGCAAAGGTCATGAGTGAATTTTCTGCAACAAAAAAACTGTGGCAGTTCTTTGGGTCCCTGACTCTTACTAAACAGGACTGCTAATATAAGCTCAGAAGACCCTGAAAAGTGAACTGAATCTGCCATGACCCAGTGTTACCTCTTATGGCACCTACGAAATAACTAGGACTACTGTTCAGTAAATATCTGTCAGTGAAAGAATGACTAGGTGAAAATATGAATGTGTGAATGCTACAGTTTTTAAACTGACTTCCTGAAATTCATTTCTTTGTTGTCAGGCGGTCTGTAGAATGACCACAAAGGAGACACTCAAAATGCAAAAAGGCATCATTTTCGATAGCTGTAGGAGTGGTACTATCCTAAAAATGGGGAAGAATTTTATCCCAAGTTCCAAAGTCTTTCCTCAATAACATATTTGCTAGTAAATACCTTAGGATCCTATCAAATTCAAATGACTTGAGAGTTAGGTGAAATACATAGATTCATGAACACCCCCCAAGCTGCAAAATCCCATGAAGCGATAAACCTGAACGGGATCAGCAGACGCAGGAGACAGAGACCGGCGAAGTCAACTGCTTTTTTAAGACCTGAAGCCCCGTTTACCAAACAGCCGTGTAAGTTCTTCGGGTCGTTGACTCTTGGGTCATCTGCGTAAGGAGTAGCCATGGTGGTCCAAAATATGGCTCTAGACAGTGCTAGCTCCTTCCTGGTTGCAAAATCCACTAAACTCTCTGATCACAAATCAGATGACTTAACTGGAGAGTACACTTGGTGGATAGATATCCTCTTGTCCCCAGAATTAAGTAACCACTGGGACATTCTAGTGTGGGTGGTCCAGTAGCTAAGAATCTGCCTGCCAAGGCAGAGGGCACAAGCTTGATTCTTGGTCTGGGAGCTAAGATTCCACACGTTGCAGGGCAACTAAGCCCGTGCACCCCACAACTACCGACCCAAGCACCCTGGAACCCTGGCTCCACAACAAGAGAAGCCACCTCAAAGAGAAGCCCTCACCCCCCGCGGCTAGAAAGTAGCCCCCACTCGCCACGACCAGAGAAAACCTCAAGCGCAGACAAAAGTATATGATTTATTTAAAAACCTTAAAAGCTCTGTAGGTGATTTAAGGAGGAGGGCATGACAACCGACTCCAGTACTCTTGCCTGGAGAATCCCTATGGACTGAGGAGCCTGGTGGGTACAGTCCATGAGGTCACAAAGAGTTGGAACGACTGAGCGACTAAACACGGCACAGGTGATTTAAAAAAAAGAAAAAGAATTAAGTAACAGCCACGAGAGATCTTAAATCGCCCTTAGAAGGCAAACAAAATGAGAGAGCTGGGGCAGAAATGTTAATCATCTCCCAACATCTAGTCTTTCTTTCTCTGTTGTAGTAACAGAACTCCAGGTCTTCACGGAATCCATGCTGCCCAGCTACGGACTGCATTTCTCCACCTCCCTGCAGCTGAGAGACATGTGATGTGAAGCTTCTGGATCACAGCCTCAAAGAGGAAGCGCGTTGGTCCCCACCTTCCCTGTCTTTCCCTATTCTGAGAGCTGGAATGCAGATCAGGTTAGGGGGTAGGGGTCGGGGTAGGGTAGCAGGAGCCCAGCCTCCACCAAGAGAGAGAACCAGATCATGGCAGAGGGGAGGCAGCCTAGCAACAGGGCAGAAAGGGGCTGGGTCCCCGGGGGGCTTCCAGAGCAGGACCCTCCCCTTCAGAGACAAGTTCGATTCTACCTTGTCTGAAGCGCTATGGGCTGGGCATCACTTGTTACAACAGCTTAGCTTGGACCTTGGGCTTCCCCGATGGCTCAGAAAGTAAGGACCCTGCCTGCAATGAGGGAGACCTAGGTTCTATCCCTGGGTCTTGAAGATTCCCTGGGGAGGGCATGGCAACCCACTCCAGTATTCTTGCCTGGAGAATCCCACGGATGGAGGAGTCTGGTGGGCTACAGTCCCTGGGGTCGCAGAGAGTCGGACACGACTGAGCCTGTACCTTACCTAATACAGTAACCGAGTTCCTTAAGATGCTATGTGTATAGAGATACACATTAGGCAACAATGATCCAGGAAAATTAAGAGCACAGCGGGTCACACTTTTGTGTTAAAAAAAGAACCTGTGCATATTTGATACTTTATATAGTTGCAATATTTTAGAAATTTTGGCACAGATTTTAAGTTGAAATTTTACTAAATATATACAACATTAGAATACATAAGAAAACTTCAGGGACTTCCCTGGTGGTCCAGCAGGTAAGACTTTGCCTTGCAATTGCAAGGGGGGCAGGTTCTATCCCTGGTCAGGGACTAAGATCCCATATGGGATCCCCACAAGATCCCTTGTGGCCAAGAGACAAAAACATGAAACAGAAGCAATATTACAACACAGTCAATAAAGATGCTAAAAATGGTTGATGTCAAAAAAAAAACAACTTTAACCTTTAATCATGTAACTTCAATTTTCTTCTCTTTAAAAATGACCATAATATCTCATAAAACTGTAAGCACTAGAGGTAATAAAACACCAAGCAGGGGCTCAATAAATGGTATGATTATTATCCTAAGTACATATAGAGCTTAATAAACAGTAGGAACTGGCAGGACAAAAACGTCATGTCCTAGTACACTAGGTTACTGTCAGACCACCACCTGCAAAACTCTAAATCCCTCCTGAGCCCCAAACAGAGGAGAGGTTCCTGCTCTCCTTTACTTTTTCCTATCTGCTAACTCTTACTTCCATCCACCTTGAGTTCTAGTCAATTATTTCCAGTCTTATTTCTCTCTTCCTTTTTATTCATCCCAACACAATGTCTTCAAGACAGTGTGGTGAGATGGAGGTCCAGTAGCCATGGGTGTCTTCAGCAAAATGCCTCCTGGATCCTTCACGCCACAGGCAGGAAGCATACAATGGGTGAGTGAGAGCAGAAAGGACTCACCCCAGATGCCAGCAGAAGCAGCCTATAAGGGGGTGGGGGCTGGAAGGAGTTAGGGTCAGGCATCCATGAGCCTGGGAGGTGACAGCCCCCAGGAGAAGGCATCCATCGAGAGCTCACACCAGAGGGTGTGTGTCCAGAAAGATGACAGGCCGTCCGAAGGAAAACCCGCAAAGGAGACCCAAGACATGATGATGCCATTTTCAGACTCAACAAAAAGATAATGAAGAGGAGGATGCAATGAGGAGGAAGGGACGGGAAGGAGTAAAATCTGGGACGCGCGGGCAGTGGATTTAGCAGAAAGAAAGGAATTAGCAGAACTAGTCACTGACTGGCAGGAAGGAGGCAGGAGGAGGGGAAAGGACCCATAGGCTGGAGTGTTCATCTGAGATTTTCCTTCTTTTTCATCCAGGAAAGAAATACAAACCACCAGTTCGGGACATGTTACTGAGTTTGAAGTGCCTTCAGAATACTCAGGGTGAGACGTCCAAGAGTAAACTGATTTTGGCAGCAAGAAGCTGTGGGGCTGGCCTAGATGACCTAGAGAGAGACCTGAGCGCTGCTGCCCAGTAACATACCACAAGCCAGAAACACAACTTAAACACTGGTAGCGCTTTTTTTTTTTTTTCTGTATCATGCAGCATGTCCCAACTAGGGACCTAAGTGCCCCCTTCAGTGGAAGCATGGAGTCTTAACCACTGAACCACCAGGGAAGTCCCAAAACACAGATATATAAATAGATATATAGATATATGTATGTATGTATTTGGATATATATGTATTTGGCTGCACAGAATCTTAGTTCGCTAACCAGGGATTCAACCTGGGCCCCAGCAGTAAAAGCACTGGGTCCAAACCACTAGACTGCCAGTGTCCCTACTGATATATTTTTATCTAACCCAAAATAGGGCTTCCCTGATAGCTCAGTTGGTAAAGAATCTGCCTGCAATGCAAGAGACCTGGGTTAGATCCCTGGGTTGGGAAGATCCCCTGGAGAAGGAAATGGCAACCCACTCCAGTATTCTTGCCTGGAGAATTCCAGGGACAGAGGAGCCCGGTAGGCTACACCCAAGGGGCCACAAAGAGTCAGACCAGACCGAGCGACTTAACACTTTCATTTTCAACCCAAATATCCAAAAAGAAAGCAAAGCAGGCAAGCCAAGAAGGAGCACTCATGTAAAATAACAAATTCAGTTTTGATAACGGTTGACAAATGACAAACATGGTACTCACAGTTTCTGAAGAGGATGCCGGTCTCTGTAAATTCTCACCTTGCACCCAAATGCTCTCTGTCACAAAGGCGATGTGCTCTGCTTCAAGTATAAAAGGAGAAACCAGGAACAGGGCCCATTTGTTTAAGTCATCAATGGACTGGATGCAGGGGAAGAAACACAATTCCATAGAGGATTCAATATGACTTCAAAAACAACTGTCCCTTAGATTAACGTCTAGGACGTCCTCGCCTCTGTAAGTCCAGGTGGCATCTGCACTAACGCCATCCGATGCTCTCCTATACACTGCATTAACTCACATTTTTTTGTTGTTGAGCTGAAACTGAAAGTTGCTCAGTTGTGTCCGACTCTTTGCGATCCCTTGGACTACACAGTCCATGGGATTCTCCAGGCCAGAATACTGGAATGGGTAGCCTTTCCCTTCTCCAGGGGATCTTCCCGACCCAGGTATTGAACCAGGGTCTCCTACATTGCAGGTTGACTCTTTACCAACTGAAGCCCAGTTGTTGAGCTGTGACTATATAAATAGCTGCAAAATCCCATGGACAGAGGAGCCTGGCGGGCTACAGTTCAAGGGGTCGCAAAAGAGTTGGACACACCTTAGCGACTAAACCACCCAGAACAACATTCTTCAATGACCCACGACAGCTTTCACTTCTTTTGTTACTTGTTAGGGCTTCCCTATCTGGCTGCAATGCAGGAGACCAGCATTCATCCAAGCAATTAATTCTGAAGCTTATTCCCACCATTTCTTACTGCAGAGCACATGTAGGAGTTTTCCAAATTACTATTTGGAAGTACATTTAAAGGTGAGGTGGCTTAGAAGTACATGCCCGTCAGCACAAGCTTGTTACTGACAGTTGCCCAAAGAGCTGTTCTTCCATCTCCTCCAGCCATGACACCGTCAAGATTGGTTAGCAGATCGGCTGTGATCACTGACTTCTCCTTGCCCCCTGAAATCTCTCTAGAAAGACTGTACATTAATTTTAAAAGGCTTTAAGACAAGGCACATCCAGATCAGAAAAAGCTGAAAGCTAAAGTTGCAAGTGGGGAGCCTTCTCATCATCACCCACCCCCAAAAAGGACATTTGGGTCAAGTTCCATAGGGTTGCTTGTCAGTTCAAACCTGCCCTTGCTGGGAAGATCAGAAAGTTATTTTCACGGGGCCTAGTAACCTGGCACAAAGCAGAAGCTTAATAAATATCTGTTGAACCAATCAGTGAATGAAAATGAGAGAGAATAACTCCTATGGGTAAACGTAATTATTTGATGATAGTTAAAAACAAAAACCAGGTTGTAGGAACTTGCCTGGTGGTCCAGTGGTTAGGAATCCACCTGCCAAAGCAGAGGACAAGCGTTTGAGCCCTGGTCCGGGAAGATCCCACATGCCTTGGGGCAGCTAAGCCCAAGGAACGACAACCACTGAAGCCCCCACGTCTTAAGAGCCTGCGCTGTACAGCAAGAGAAGCCGCCACACCTAGAGCAGCCCCTCCTCACGGAAGCTGAGGAGCAGCCCCGCTCGCCTGCAGCTACAGAAAGCCCGAACAGCGATGAAGACTCAGTGCAGCCAGAAATACGTAAAATTTTTTTTAAAGAGCAAAATAATTTAAAAGATTGTCCACTTTACCCATAGAAAATAGGTACATTAAACAAAAAGCTTCAAAGTTTCAGTTTGTATAAACTATCTTTGGTGATACTTAACTCTTGCGGGACCTTTGATTACATAAACATATATGTTACTTACGCATCTGATTTTAAGTATGTAAAATATGGAGACCGCAAAGGCATAAGATTCAGTTCTGTAAAGTTACTTCGGCCCAGGAAGACTGACAATAAAGTATCCATTGAACCAAATCATCGGCCCCATGGTATTTTCAGTCTTAAAATAACAGTAGCTAATCACAAATAACCAAAGTTCCCAATTGCAGGCTTCAAACAGAGCTTAATTAAGCCAAGCAACCACTACTTTATTCAGTGAAACATTGAGTAACTATTACAGGTCAAGCTGCTAAGCCAAACAGACCCAATTTCTAGGGAGAAAAAGATAAAAATTGGACATAATGGAAAATAATTTTTAAAAGGATATATATTCTGAATCACTTTGCTGTACAGCAGAAATTAACACAACATTGTATATCAACTATACATCAATTTTAAAAAATGAAAAAAAAAAAAAATGAGGACTTCCCCTGTAGTTGAGTGGCTAAGACTCCGCATTCCCACTGCAGGTGGCCCAGGTTCCATCCCTGGTATAAGAACTAGATCCCACGTGCCAAAAGGAAGGAGCCCACATAACACAAAGAAGATCAAAGATCCAGTGTATTTCAACTAAGACCCAGCGCAGCAAAAATAAATAATTTTTTAATGAAAAAAATAAACCTCACAATGAAAAAACAGATAAAAACTGGAATTTCATATTCGAATTTGAATTTCATATTTGAAAGGTAACTTAAAGTCTATGAGGATACAGAGCTAACTGGTCACATCTAGTGTGGACTAGGGGACATCTCTGTGAAACAGTGATTTCCAGGCAAAGTTCTAAGAAGGACAGCAAGTTACAAAAACCCAAAAGCCCAAAACCGGTTTAGCCCAGGTACCCCTAAACCCAGCTAGAGCAGTAAGCAAGGGCTGAAAAGCTTTAGTTAACAGTTATCAAAGTTAAAGAAGCCCAATAAACTCATGGAGATGTGCAAAATTAAAACTGTCTCCCAAGAAAACTAAAGACATTTGCATCTCATTTCTCATTATTTTTGGATGTTCAAATTTTCTACTCTAAATTTTTAAGTAAATGAATCCAGTTTGGAAACCACTACATAAAAGAAGGGTTTCCCAGGTGGCTCAGCAGTAAAGTATCTGCCTGCAATGCAGGAGATGCGGGTTTGATACCTGGGTCAAGAAGATGGCAACCCATTTCAGTATTCTTGCCTGGAGAAGCCCATGGACAAGAGGAGCCTGCAGTCCAAGGGGTGGCAAAGAGTCAAACACGACTTACCAACTTAACAACAACAAATTATAGAAAAATCCACCCTTGCATTTCTCATTATCATCTTTCTCAATCAGGATTCCTTAAAAGAATTAAGCCATCCTTCCCTCAGGAATCTATTGAATGTAATGAATGAACATCTAGGCGATATTAGACATGCACTCTCTCAAAACTGACAAAAATCACTCATATTCTGTGTTATATAGTATATCAACAAAAATGGGTATTTTTGATTTGTAGCAGCAAAGTACAATGGCATACCTAAGCATAACCTCAACAAAATATTCAAACCTGGGATAAGAGTTTAATTTCTGTACGCTTTTACACACACAAAGAAAAACCCATTTTAATGCAAGTGATTCAACTTTTCACAAGGAAGAGTAAAGAGCAAGAGACCTTTAAAAGCGAAACACTTAAAAATTTTAATGACAGCAATATGGGTGATGTCCATGGCAATCTGCACAGCACTGCCCTCGCAAGCTCACTTCCAAAAGCTGAGTGGAAAGAACTATTGTTCTGCGGAGATTAAAGGAACGGCCGCCCCAGGTCACCCTGTGGGTGACAGGGCCGGCTGAACTTGTACATCAGGCTAAGTATTCGGCCAAGGCGACAGGACTGCGTGCAAATCGAAAGCAAAAAGATGCAAAGATTAGAGAGTAGGTGCCCGGATTGGTACATGACGCAACTGACAGAAGCTGGGGGCAGGGCACTTTTTGTCACCACGGAAACAGGCGACAGAAAACTGAGGATTTTGCTGTGCGTCTCTGGAGTCGGGTTCACCCCATCTCCGGCCCAGGGCAGGCGAGAGACGATGGAGGGACTCGAGGTGGGCGCTGCTCAGGGGTTAATCGACTTTGCACAGGTACAGGAGTACACGCCGCTTCGGCACCGCCAAGACCCAGGCGTCCGGACCCTCGCGCGGGCACCGCGTGGACAGGTGATCCGATCGGTCTCTGGCCCGATACTCCGGGCTCCCGAGGGCATAGCGTGCAGGGCAGGCCCCGAGGCTGGCCCTTCCGGGACCCCACGGCCTCTAGCGGCCTCCAGGCGAATAGTGATTCAACTTTTCACAAGGAAGAGTAAAGAGCAAGAGACCTTTAAAAGCGAAACACTTAAAAATTTTAATGACAGCAATATGGGTGATGTCCATGGCAATCTGCACAGCACTGCCCTCGCAAGCTCACTTCCAAAAGCTGAGTGGAAAGAACTATTGTTCTGCGGAGATTAAAGGAACGGCCGCCCCAGGTCACCCTGTGGGTGACAGGGCCGGCTGAACTTGTACATCAGGCTAAGTATTCGGCCAAGGCGACAGGACTGCGTGCAAATCGAAAGCAAAAAGATGCAAAGATTAGAGAGTAGGTGCCCGGATTGGTACATGACGCAACTGACAGAAGCTGGGGGCAGGGCACTTTTTGTCACCACGGAAACAGGCGACAGAAAACTGAGGATTTTGCTGTGCGTCTCTGGAGTCGGGTTCACCCCATCTCCGGCCCAGGGCAGGCGAGAGACGATGGAGGGACTCGAGGTGGGCGCTGCTCAGGGGTTAATCGACTTTGCACAGGTACAGGAGTACACGCCGCTTCGGCACCGCCAAGACCCAGGCGTCCGGACCCTCGCGCGGGCACCGCGTGGACAGGTGATCCGATCGGTCTCTGGCCCGATACTCCGGGCTCCCGAGGGCATAGCGTGCAGGGCAGGCCCCGAGGCTGGCCCTTCCGGGACCCCACGGCCTCTAGCGGCCTCCAGGCGAATAGGAGGGGGCCTGCTGGCCGCACACACCAGGGCCGATCGCCGGGTTCGGGCTGGGGGGCGCTCCCGGCTCCCTGCTGGCCCCGCGGCCCCGTGCCTCCGACCAAGCCTGCCCCCGGTCCCCCACCACCGGCCGCGCACCCCGCGCCCGCCCACCTGGCTCTCGCCGACACAGAAGACCCGGCCGCCGCGGCTCAGGCATACGCGGGAGCCCCGGGGCGGTGCGGCCGCGCTGCAGAAGGTGAAGGAGCAGCGCGAGGCGCGCAGCCGCTGCACCGTGGCGCGCACGAGCGCGGCCGGCCCGCGCCCCCAGCGTGCCCACAGGTAGAGGTAGCACAGCGTGATGAGCATGGCCGGCCGGCCGGCGGCGGCGGAGCGCGGGCCCCGGACGCTTGCACCACCGGCCGGCCCTCCCGGCCCGCCCCCACCGAGCGGCCCGCCCCCACCGAGCGGCCCGCCNTTTTTTTGCTCCTGTCACATACGAGGCTGAGCAGGTCTCTGGTTGCTGTTTCAGGCTGGGTCCGCTCCATGCTTCTTTCCCGTGCAGGGACCAGAAAGAGCGAGCACGGCCATCTCAAGACGTGCCATTTCCACACGGAGCAGAGGAGTGAGAGAGCTGGCTGAAACCCGTGCTGTAGATTTGGCTTAAGGTGGCTGCAGATTCCTTCCTCTTAATGGACAAGTGGAATTTTATATTCCTCCCTTGAATCTGGGCTCACCTTAGTGATTTGTCTGCCTCATGGAGCATGGTGGAAGAGACATTCTGGGGATGTCTGTTAAAACTTCTGTTCTTTGTTGGCTTACCAACATGGGGGGTGGACAGCGATATAAAGTGAAAAATTGTGGTTGCTAATATAGTATCCTGTATAGATGCTGTAAAGAGCAATATTGCGTCGGAACCAGGAATGTCACGTCCATGAATCAAGGCAAATTGGAAGTGGTCAAACAAGAGATGGCAAGGGTGAACGTAGACATTCTAGGAATCAGCGAACTAAAATGGACTGGAATGGGTGAATTTAACTCAGATGACTATTATATCTACTACTGTGGGCAGGAATCCCTCAGAAGAAATGGAGTAGCCNGTTGGAAAGCATCAATTCTTCGGCACTCAGCCTTCTTTATGGTCCAACTCTCACATCCATACATGACTAATGGAAAAACCATAGACTAGATGGAGCTTTGTCAGCAAAGTGATGTCTCTGTGTTTTAATATGCTGTTCAGATTTGTCATTGCCTTTTTCCCAAGGAACAAGCATCTTTTAATTTAATGGCTGCAGTCACTGTCCACAGTGATTTTGGAGCCCAAGAAAATAAAATCTGTCACTGTTTCATTTTCTCCCCACCTATTTGCCATGAAGTGATGGGACCAGATGCCATGATCTTAGCCTTTTGAATGTTGAGTTTTAAGCCTGCTTTTTCACTATCCTTTTTCACCTTCATCAAGAGGCTCTTTAGTTTCTCTTTGCTTTCTGCCATTAGGGTGGTATCATCAGCATATCTGAGGTTATTGATATTTCTCCTCTAAATTGTGCTTCATTCAGTCCAGCATTTCTCATGATGCATAGAAGTTAAATAAACAGGGTGACAATATACAGCCTTGTCATATTCCTTTTCCAATTTTGAACCAGTCTGCTGTTCCATGTCCAGATCTACCTGTTGCTTCTTGACCTACATACAGGTTTATCAGGAGACAGGTAAGGTAGTCTGGTATTCTCATCTCTTGAAGAACTTTCCACAGTTTGTTGTGATCTACACAGTCAAACACTTTAGCATAGTCAATGAAACAGATGTTTTTCTGGAATTCCCTTGCTTTTTTCCTATGATCCAATATATATTGGCAATTTGATCATTTGTTTCTCTGCCTTTTCTAAATCCAGCATGTATATCTGGAAGTTCTCGGTTCACATACTAGATCTTTAGTTTTTTTTCCCATTATATTGTTTTCCTCTATTTCCTTGCATTGTTCACTTAAGAAGGTTATATTAAAATGATTCATATTCTTGTGTTATTGCAAAGTCCTAAACTGCAATCAGTTACTTCTCCAATGCCAATTTCCATTACTCTGAAGGCTTTTATTTCTTTTTAATTTAAAAAATCTTTTATTGGGGTCAGAACATCTGTTATTTATCTATTTATATATTACCCTCTACTCTAGGTATCCTTCTAAATGCTTTACAAATACTAATCCAATTAATCCTTAGAAAAACTCTAAGGTAAATTCTGCTTTTATCCCCATTTTACAGATAGAGATGGAAGAGAGCATGGCAACCCACTCTAGTATTCTTGCCTGGAGAATCCCATGGACAGAGGAGCCTTGGCAGGTGAAAGTCCATGGGTTGCAAAGAGTAGGACACAACTGAACAACTAATACTACAGATGGAGAAACCGAGGCACAACAAGGTAAAGTAACTTTCTCAAGATATCTGGATTAATGGCAGACCCTGATGCTACTCAGGCCATCTGGCTTCAGATTCTGCTCTGAACCTTCCATGTGACTGCTCAGGTTCTCTTCCTTCCCTCTTCTGCTCCTCCCTGCACTTGAGAACACCAAAT
>SJYX01014367.1:23238-33908 GCA_006410675.1 Oreotragus oreotragus
CTGCCGTGCTGCAGTCCATGGGATCACAGAGTGGGAGACAGCTGAGCGACTGAACTGAACTAGGCCTTCAAGCAAAAGGAATTTTAAAGATAAAAGACATACATTCACACAATGCAATAATATGTATTTCTGGACTCTTAAAATAAGGACAGGAAACAAGTGGAAGACAGATGAGCACTCTAGGGTGGCCTGCTGTTCTTGAATATGTGGGTCACCAGCTTGACTACGAGCATCCTATGACCAAGAGAGAAAGGGAAGCAGGATTCAATGTTCCTGTCCCCTCAGAGAATCATGGTGGTCCCTGAACCTGAATCATGGTGGTCCCTGAACCTGACAGGTTCCTCCCCTGGAACCTCATCTTTTTTTAAAGGCAGTATGTAAAGAACAGTGTCCTCACCTCAAGTAGAGCAGAGGTTTTCTCTGCATTACTTCCTGCCCCCACCTTTGCTATACATGGAGGGCAGATTGCAGGGAGGCCGCTCCCAAGTCTGTCTTAATCCAGGGGCTGATTTTTACCATACCTGAGCAGTCATCTGCTTTAACATAGCAGCATAGGGACTTACTGGTGATCCAGTGGCTAAGACTCTGCACTTCCAATGCAGGGGGCCCAGGTTCGATCCNGGGAGGCCGCTCCCAAGTCTGTCTTAATCCAGGGGCTGATTTTTACCATACCTGAGCAGTCATCTGCTTTAACATAGCAGCATAGGGACTTACTGGTGATCCAGTGGCTAAGACTCTGCACTTCCAATGCAGGGGGCCCAGGTTCGATCCCTGGTCAGGGAACTGGATCCCTCATGCCACCACTAAGACCCAACGAAGTCAAAGAAATAAATTAAAAAAAAACAGCAGTATAGGGATTTCCCTCGTGGTACAGTGGATAAGAATTCGCCTGCCAATGCAGGGGGCCTGGGTTGGACCCCTGGTCTGGTAAGATTCCACCCACCACCAGGGCAACTAAGCCCAATAGGGAGCCACCATCTACTGAAACCTGTGTGCTTAGACCCTGTGCCCAGCGAGAGAAGCCACCACCATGCGAAGCCTTCACGGTGCAATGACAAGTAGCCCCCACTTGCTGCAACCGAAGAAAGCCTGTGCACAGCAACAAAGACCCAGTGCTGACAAAATTAATTCATTAACTTAATTAGAATCATTAAACCAAGTGACTAACCCTAATGCTTTCTTAGAAGAGCTCGTCAGATAGACTTCTTGGAGTTTGCTAAATTATGGCTCAGCTAGAAATGCAGAGGTCACCTCGTCTACCTGAAGGTCACAAGTAGCCCGAGTTTTTTCAAGTTCCTCAAGAACTTTGTGCCCTCTGCTTCCCACAGACACTGTAACTCCATCTGGCCAGATGAGAGCTTCAGAGGTTTGTGCTTAGATGCTTTAGGATGTCAGGGTCTCAGAAAACATCTTAAGAGGGACTTTGGTGGTCCAGTGGTTAAGAATCCACTTTCCAATGCAAGGGACAAGAGTTCCATCCCTGGTTGGGGAACTAAGATCCCATGTGCTGCAGGCCAGCTGAGCTCTTATGTCAACAAAGACCCAGTGCAGCCAAAAAAAAAATTTTTTTTTTAAAGCAATGTGGGAAAATATGAGGATCAGCCAGTTCTGGGCATGGAGACCATAGCGGACAGGATGAACTGAGAAGAGGGTAAGGTCCCTCTGAACCACTGAATTGAGCAGTGAAACCATTCACACCCAGGAAGGAACTCAGTAAGGCAGGTAGAGAAGAAGAGAAGGCACACAGCAAGCCCCATTTATGATCCCATGTAAAATGATGGAAAAGGCTCAGAAAGGAGCTTAGCTCATCATCCCCAGACAGCAAAGGGGAAGGACACAAAACTAAGACATCAGGGATCATACTGGGTATACGTGATTAATGTCGTGTAGCCCCTCACTACTCAAAATGGGGTCCTTGGCTGTATCAGGATCACAGGGGCCTTGCTGTAAATGCAGAATCCCAAGCCCTACCCCAGAACCACTGAATCAGCATCTGCACTTGAAGAAAATCCCCAGGTGATTCAGAGTTCAAGAAGCAGTGCTAAAGTCACCTCTGTCATTCCCTGCATCTGGGTTGTTCTCGACAATGTTGTTATTTAAATCTTGCTAATTAGCAAATGCCCAGGCCCAAACCAACCACCACCACTACCCTTGCTCAAAAGTTAATTTTGTACCGTATGATCCAGCAGTCCCACTCCTAGGAGAGTATAATTCAAAAAGATACATGCATCCCAGTATTCACCAAAGCACTATTTACAATAGCCAAGACTTGGAAGCAACCTGAATGTCCACGACAGATGAATGGATAAAGATATGGTACATGTATATAATGGAATGGTACTCAGCCACTAAATGCCTTTTGCAACAACATAGATGAACTTAGACATTATCATCGTAAGTGAAGGAAGTGAAAGACAAGTATCCCAAGATATCATTTATACAAAAAAAGATACAAAGTTAGTTACAAAGCAGAAACAGACACACTTAGAAACAAAAATGTTTGTTGAGTCCCAGTATTTGAAAAGGTTTATTCCAAATAGGAAAAATTTATGTTAAATACCTTTTGAATTTCCCTAAATGATTTCTTATTATACAATGAAGCTGAGAAATTTATTACATTCATGGCATTTTATTTTGGTAAAAGTGAAATTGAAGTTGCTCAGTCGTGTCTAACTCTTTGCAACCCCATGGACTGTAGCCCACCAGGTTCCACCGTCCATGGGATTTTCCAGGCAAGAATACTGGAGTGGGTTGCCATTTCCTTCTCTAGGAGATCTTTCCAACCCAGGGATTGAACCGGGGTCTCCTGCATTGTAGGCAGATGCTTTACTGTCTGAGCTACCAGGGAAGTTCTATTTTTTTTTTGTAAACTTTGGTTATTTTTCTACTGTTATTAATGCTTCTAAAGTTTTATATTTATCAAAAGGACTCTACACCAGAGTTGTCTGTAATTAAAACTATAGATGACAGTAAAGACAAGATGTGAACTGTGACCCAAGAATTAAAAGAAGTTTTCACATAAAACCTTAAGAAGTTTTCACATAAACCTATAATGATGACACATGTAATGCGTCATTATATCATAATTATATGATTAATAGCTACCTGTGGCACAGTGGTAAAGAGTCCACCAGCAATGCAGGACCCATGGGTTTGATCCTTGGGTTAGGAAGATTCTCTGGAGAAGGAAACAGCAACCCACAACAGTATTCTTGGAGAAGGCAATGGCAACCCACTCCAGTACTCTTGCCTGGAAAATCCCATGGATGGAGGAGCCTGGTAGGCTGCAGTCCATGGGGTCGCTAAGAGTCAGGCACAACTGAAGGCAATGGCAACCCACACCAGTATTCTTGTCTAAGAAATCCCATGGACAGAGGAGCCTGGTGGCCTACAGGCCATGGGGTGGCAAAGAGTCAAAGTCAGACACTAAACAACAGCAAATACCAAGGTAACAGCTAACTACCTACCTGATCTTTCTAAGGAAAAATAAACCATGACTCTTATAGGTCAAGACAACACAAACTAGGTGTCTAAGAAATCCCATGGACAGAGGAGCCTGGTGGCCTACAGGCCATGGGGTGGCAAAGTCAAAGTCAGACACTAAACAACAGCAAATACCAAGGTAACAGCTAACTGCCTACCTGATCTTTCTAAGGAAAAATAAACCATGACTGTTATAGGTCAAGACAACACAAACTAGGAGAATCAACTGAATTTATTCACTATAAATCTTGGAACAATATGAAACATATATTCAATTGCCAAGAAAATGTTACTGTATTTTTTAAAGAAAAAATCAGTTTTAAGATAAGGTTGTGAAAGTGGCTCAGTCGTGTCCGACTCTTTGAGACCTCATGGACTATACAGTCCATGGAATTCTCCAGGCCAGAATCCTGGAGTGGGTAGCCTTTCCCTTCTCCAGGGGATCTTCCCAAATCAGGAATCAAACCAGAGTCTTACCTGCATTGCAGGTGGATTCTTTACCAACTGAGCTATCAATACAAATTGAAGCCAGAATTCATCAGTGTCACTAAAGATTATCGAGCAAAGAGACACTCTCCAAAGGGGATGGGAAAGAAGACAAGGTTGCTTTCAAAGTCAGTATCAGGAATCAAACCAGAGTCTTACCTGCATTGCAGGTGGATTCTTTACCAACTGAGCTATCAATACAAATTGAAGCCAGAATTCATCAGTGTCACTAAAGATTATCGAGCAAAGAGACACTCTCCAAAGGGGATGGGAAAGAAGACAAGGTTGCTTTCAAAGTCAGAGTAATGAGATAGGAAACAATAGAATAACGCATTCGAAATATTGAGGGAACTAGCTCAGCCTAAAACTGTTGACCTCCCCAAACAATCACTCAAGTAGAGCACCAAAAAAAAAAAAGATGTTTTCCGAAATGTGACCTCAGACTTCAGCTGACCACATACAGAGTCTCACTAGAGGATGTACTTTAGGAGGAAGACGGATGGATGTATAGATGGAGATGTGGCATACGAGAATCAAGAGTGAAGAACTATAAGGTTTTCAGAATAAAGAATATCTTTGTGACCTCAGATAGGGAAGGACTAGCCGATCAAGATACCAAAACCAGAAGTTAAAGAAGAAAAGATTGATCTATCAAAATTAAGAACGTCTATTAAGACATTCATCTCACACGCTAGTAAAGTAATGCTCAAAATTCTCCAAGCCAGGCTTCAACAATATGTGAACCGTGAACTCCCTGATGTTCAAGCTGGTTTTAGAACAGGCAGAGGAACCAGAGATCAAATTGCCAACATCTGCTGGATCATGGAAAAAGCAAGAGAGTTCCAGAAAAACATCTATTTCTGCTTTCTTGACTAGGCCAAAGCCTTTGACTGTGTGGATCACAATAAACTGTGGAAAATTCTGAAAGAGATGGGAATACCAGACCACCTAACCTGCCTCTTGAGAAATCTGTATGCAGGTCAGGAAGCAACAGTTAGAACTACACATGGAACAACAGACTGGTTCCAAATAGGAAAAGGAGTACGTCAAGGCTGTATATTGTCTCCCTGCTTATTTAACTTCTATGCAGAGTACATCATGAGAAACGCTGGAATGGAAGAAACACAAGCTGGAATCAAGATTGCCGGGAGAAATATCAATAACCTCAGATATGCTGATGACACCACCCTTATGGCAGAAAATGAGGAGGAGCTAAAAAGCCTCTTGATGAAAGTGAAGGAGGAGAGCGAAAAAGTTGGCTTAAAGCTCAACATTCAGAAAACGAAGATCATGGCATCCGGTCCCATCACTTCATGGGAAATAGATGGGGAAACAGTGTCAGACTTTATTTTTTGGGGCTCCAAAATCACTGCAGATGGTGACTGCAGCCATGAAATTAGAAGCCGCTTACTCCTTGGAAGAAAAGTTATGACCAACCTGGATAGTATATTCAAAAGCAGAGACATTACTTTGCGACTAAGGTCCGCCTAGTCAAGGCTATGGTTTTTCCTGTGGTCATGTATGGATGTGAAAGTTGGACTGTGAAGAAAGCTGAGCGCCGAAGAATCGATGCTTTTGAACTGTGGTGTTGGAGAAGACTCCTGAGAGTCCCTTGGACTGCAAGGAGATCCAACCAGTCCATTCTGAAGGAGATCAACCCTGGGATTTCTTTGGAAGAAATGATGCTAAAGCTGAAACTTCCAGTACTTTGGAAGAAGAGTTGACTCATTGGAAAAGACTCTGATGCTGGGAGGGATTGGGGGCAGGAGGAGAAGGGGACGACCGAGGGTGAGATGGCTGGATGGCATCGCGGACTCGATGGACGTGAGTCTGAGTGGACTCCGGGAGATGGTGATGGACACGGCGGCCTGGCGTGCTGCGGTTCATGGGGTCGCAAAGAGTCGGACACGACTGAGCGACTGAACTGAACTGATTAAGACACTATGGCTTTCCAGGTGGCTCCTACCAAGCAGGAGTGAAAGTGAAAGTTGCTCAGTCGTGTCCAACTCTGCGATCCCGTGGACTGTACAGTCCATGGAAATCTCCAGGCCAGAATCCTGGAGTGGGTAGCCTTTCCCTTCTCCAAGGGATCTTCCCAACCCAGGGATCGAACCCAGGTCTCCCGCATTGCAGGCGGCTTCTTTACCAGCTGAGCCACAAGGGAAGCCAACCTGCATGCCGCAACAAGGACCAGCGCAGCCAAATAAAGAAAAATAAATATTTTAAAAATAAATTTAAGAGGGAATGGTGGTAGTGCAGGGTGTGCCACTTTGAGCAACGAGGACAGCCATTTGCACCCAGATGAGATAAGCTAGGGCTGTGCAGAGTTCAAGCACACCCACAGAGCTGCCACAGGATGGCATCAAGATCTCCAGGGCAAACAGCTGGCTCTGGAAACACACCAAGCCTACTCCCATAGACAAAGGGGGCTTCTAACACAGTGTCTTTACGGCAGCAGAATCTCACTAATTCATTACTGTTTCAAGGAACAGTAATGAAAATCTAAAGTTAAAAACTGGAGTCCAAATGCAATGTGGTAAGTAAAGAAGTGCTCTGTAATATCCTGAACTGGATCTGAAACAGCAAAAGAATTGTAGTGGAAAAACCGGTGAAATCTGAAGTCTATAGTTAATAGTATTGTGGTAATGTTAATGTATGCATTTTGATAAATCTATGGTTGTATAAGATATTAACACTGGAGGAAGCTGAGCAAATGAACTCTGTACTATTTTTGCAACTTTAAAGAAGTGCTCTGTAATATCCTGAACTGGATCTGAAACAGCAAAAGAATTGTAGTGGAAAAACCGGTGAAATCTGAAGTCTATAGTTAATAGTATTGTGGTAATGTTAATGTATGCATTTTGATAAATCTATGGTTGTATAAGATATTAACACTGGAGGAAGCTGAGCAAATGAACTCTGTACTATTTTTGCAACTTTGTGGTAAGTCCAGAAGTATTTCAGAATAAGTTATGAAAATCAAAGGATGACTGTCTACTGAATTTCACTAACATTTTTTTCCCCCTTTCCCTAACTAGCCATGTCATCTTAAGGACATCATTTCATCTCTCTGTACCCTGGTTTTTCAACTGTTTAAAAAAAGTAGAAGGAAGACAAACCAGATCATCTCTAACTTTCCCTTCAAGCTCTAAAATTCTCAAAAAAATCCTAATACATTTGCACCGTGATTCAACTTGCAAGGATTTGACAAGCAGTGACCCCATTTACCTCCATATCCCTGGGGTTTAGCACTGTGACAGCACAGTAGATGCTCCACAAAGTTTCTTGACACTAAACTGGCTCCTAACTTCTATTTGTAAAGTGAAGTAAAACTGTTACCTCTTTCACCCAGTTGGCCACTAGAGAGCGAAGTACTCACAAAATTTTCTCCATAGAAAGCAAACTTGTCTTCTTCCAGCAGAGGGGAATGGTCCTTTATATCCCAAGCGCATAATAAAAGTTTTCCTGGTTGGGGAGGGGAGTCACCACCTGTGAAGAGTCACCTGCCCATCAGACAGGACCAGGACCAGCAGCTGGGCTGGTCAGTACCATAAGTTTCCAGAACTGACAATGCCATGCTCCTTCAGAAAGCCCTTCGCAGCCTCAAAAGTCTAAACCTCCTCGGCGGATCAGAAACGACAAGGAGATGAGCTGCCCCTCGCTCCCTCCAAGCACCGAGTTTGTCTTCTGAGCAGTTCTGTCCCGTTTTCTGAAAAAAGATCTCACTTTTACAGGACGAGTTATTGGGGTCAAACGAATGAATGGGGAAACGGACTAAAACCATTACACTTTAAATAAGAAAAGGAATTCCCTGGTTGTCCACTGGTTAGGGCTCTGGGATTNGCTGCCCCTCGCTCCCTCCAAGCACCGAGTTTGTCTTCTGAGCAGTTCTGTCCCATTTTCTGAAAAAAGATCTCACTTTTACAGGACGAGTTATTGGGGTCAAACGAATGAATGGGGAAACAGACTAAAACCATTACACTTTAAATAAGAAAAGGAATTCCCTGGTTGTCCACTGGTTAGGGCTCTGGGATTTCACTGCCGGGATTCAGGTTCAATCAGGAAACTAAGATCCTGCAAGCCACACAGCCAAGCCAAAAAAAAAAAATTTTTTTTTAATGAAATGAGAAAGATCATTGGCAGCACATCTCCCCACCCAGCCCAGGGCCCATGCAGGGCATATCTGAGCAATGGGAAAGGGGCAAGAAAGAACCAAGGGACAGGCAGATGGGGATCAAGGGACAACTGGAAGAGTAAAGGGACTGAAGGGTCAGAAGCTGAAAGGGCCCTAAGCCAGAGAGCTCTGGGAGTATGCATGCCATCCAGCAAAACACAGGTGAAAATGACTTAAAAAGCAGACTCACATACCTACAGAAATGGACAAACAAGGTCTTACTGTATAGCAGAGAACTATATTCAGTATCCTACGATAAACCATAATGGAAAAGAATATTTTTAAAAAATTAGTCACTTCCCAGGCAGGCTAGTGCTTACGACTTCACCTTCCAGGGCAGGGGGTTCAGGTTCAATCCCTGGCTGGGGAACTAAGATCCACATGCCTCGAGGCCAAAAAAAATCAAAACAAAAGCAATATTGTACCAAATTCAATAAAGACTTTAAAATGGTCCTTATTAAAAAAGAGAATCTCCAAGTATATAAAATGTATAAAGATCTTAAAACCAAGACATATCTTGGTTATGCATATCTAGTTATGCATATCACTGCATATTACGCAGCACTGCAATTATATGAAAATTCAAGAGTCATGCTTGTACCAATCGCAAGTTTCATGGATCTTCCCCCAAAACAAACAAAGCAGACTCAGCCTGAAATGGCAGACACTGCAGTAACACCCAGGACAGTCAGGTCCTCTCCTTGTGGCTGAAAGTGCCACAAAAAGGGGCCGATGAATCACATCATAATTTTCCTCTTTTCTCTCAGCCAACCTGAACATTTTCCCCTGGGAACTGCAACCTAGTGATTAGAGAAAACCAAACCCTGCTTATAAGGGAGGGGGTAAACCTGTTATAAAGTGTTGCTACTGAAAATTTCTTAAGTCTGACAGGGAAGTTCATGCAAGGAGTGGATGGGGAAGCCAGGAGCTGTCATAGAGCCCCTCACATCCTCAGCCTGGACTTTGCTTCCTGGTTTTCACTGAATTTGGTTCCCATAGAGGTACCACTGTCCAGGCTCCGCAGAGGCAAGGCTGCAATGTCCTCTTGTTAATCTCCCTTGCTTTGCAATCAACCTTGGATTTTTAAAAGGCCTCTATGCAAACCCTGCTTCTTCGTCCCCAGAGCTAACAGTCTATAAGAAAATAACAGTAAATCTCGTTGAGGGTGGGGTGGCGGGGAGAGAAATTCAGAGTGTAGAAAAGCAAGAAGCATCTCAGGAACCACAGGGCCCTGAAGGGAGAAAAGAGCTGTCTCCGGGAGAAGCCAAGAGCTGCGGATGCCGGATGCCGCCGAATTGGAACTTGGGATGCAGGGCACGGGGAGCAAGACTGTAGGCTGGAAGGCGGCCGGCAAACAGCCACCCATCTGGCATCTTGAAAACAGCAAAAGCCCGAGAGCAGGCCGCGATGGAACCACTGGTTTCTATAAATAAGTCTCTCCAGCAGGGGATCAAACAGCAAAGTCAAAGGTAGGAAATCGAGCCCTTGCTTGCCAGCCCACGCCGGGCGCCCCAGCCCTTTACCTGGTTAAGAGGGAGCCCCCAGTAACAGGTACCTGTGGGCCAACCCCTGGGACACCACGGCCAGCGCGCCCGATTTGGGAGGGAGGGAGCAGGCAGAAGCGTCCCCACAAGGACAGATCAGGTGGCTGCAGGGGCGTGGGAAGCAGGCCATGGGAAAGGCCGGGTGGAGATCCCCCTTGGTGGGGCCCCGTGGCCGGCACAACCCCAAATCCTGGCCACTGCTCCAGCCTCCGCTAACATTGGCCGGGGCCTCTGGCCGCTCGGAGCACCGTTCCCACTGCCCTCCTCCGTCCCCCTTTCGGTGTCAATCACCGATCACCGCCTGGCCCACCCCAGCATCCTCCTACCTGAAACCCTGAAGCATTAGCTCAGGCCTTCGTATCACTGGGCTTCCCTGGCGGCTCCGCTGGTAAAGAATCCGCCTGCAATGCAGGAGACCTGGATTCGATCCCTGGATTGGGAAGATCCCCTGGAGAAGGGCAAGGCTACCCACTCCAGGATTCCGGCCTGCACAGTTCCATGGACAGTCCACGGAATTGCAAAGAGTCCCACACGACTGAGCGCCTTTCACTCTCAATGTCACTATGTCACCTCCAGGGGTGGCACAGGCCGCTTTCCAGCTGCCCTGCAACTCTGCTCGCCTACCTTGCCCTTGCTACAGGTCCAGGGTGTCTGCCTCCCCTGGAGATGTGTGGAAGCCCTGGGGACAGGGACCCGGATCTGTGTTCCCAGCTCACAGTGAAGGTGGCCGAAGCTTTTGCTGAATGAAAGAGAGAGGAGAGGAGCCACACGGGGATCCCCTCGATAGGATGTTGGCTGAAGGAGGTGGACAGTAGGGAGCTGAACTTGTTTACTCAGTGGATTGCTTTTCCTCCCTGGCGTTACTCCTCCTTTCAGTACAACTGAGAGCTGGATGTATTAACCAAGTCTTCCTTTACTAAGAGTAACAGGAGATTCCCATTGCTACCCTAGGGTATGGTCCCTGCATGGTAGGTCTCTTCAGT
>SJYX01014367.1:34379-100454 GCA_006410675.1 Oreotragus oreotragus
CCCACCCCAGCATCCTCCTACCTGAAACCCTGAAGCATTAGCTCAGGCCTTCGTATCACTGGGCTTCCCTGGCGGCTCCGCTGGTAAAGAATCCGCCTGCAATGCAGGAGACCTGGATTCGATCCCTGGATTGGGAAGATCCCCTGGAGAAGGGCAAGGCTACCCACTCCAGGATTCCGGCCTGCACAGTTCCATGGACAGTCCACGGAATTGCAAAGAGTCCCACACGACTGAGCGCCTTTCACTCTCAATGTCACTATGTCACCTCCAGGGGTGGCACAGGCCGCTTTCCAGCTGCCCTGCAACTCTGCTCGCCTACCTTGCCCTTGCTACAGGTCCAGGGTGTCTGCCTCCCCTGGAGATGTGTGGAAGCCCTGGGGACAGGGACCCGGATCTGTGTTCCCAGCTCACAGTGAAGGTGGCCGAAGCTTTTGCTGAATGAAAGAGAGAGGAGAGGAGCCACACGGGGATCCCCTCGATAGGATGTTGGCTGAAGGAGGTGGACAGTAGGGAGCTGAACTTGTTTACTCAGTGGATTGCTTTTCCTCCCTGGCGTTACTCCTCCTTTCAGTACAACTGAGAGCTGGATGTATTAACCAAGTCTTCCTTTACTAAGAGTAACAGGAGATTCCCATTGCTACCCTAGGGTATGGTCCCTGCATGGTAGGTCTCTTCAGTTGTGTCCAGCCCTTTCTGATCCCATGGACTGTAGCCCACCAGGCTCCTCCATCCTTGGGATTCTCCAGGCAAGAACACTGGAGTGGGTTGCCATTTCCTTCTCCAGGGGATCTTCCAGACCTAGGGATCGAACCCTCCTCTCTTACAGTTCCTGCATTGGCAGGTGGGTTCTTTACATCACCTGGGAAGCCCACCCTAGGGATGAAAAAGTCTTAATTCTGCCATCTGAACCCTTCCAACACAGCATTTTCAAACAAGGACTGGAGGTTTCCTCCTCTTTGGGGAAATACGGAATTCATTATTAGGGGGTATGGGGGGAAGTGGACTGACACCTGGGATCAATTAGATACCCACAAAGGGGAAAGCAGTTGTCTCCGACCTCCAGGGAAGTGCTTAGGGATGGTCCAAGGAACAAACTCCAGGTCAGAGAAAACCTCAAGCTGAGATCTCCATCACACCCAGAACATTTTGACAACTACAAAATAGTCCATGTTTGAGTATCCATGGTCTGTTTAACCATTTCTGTTTGTTTTTTTGGTCACACCAATCGAGAGGCTTGGGATCTTAGTTCCCCACCAGTGACTGAAACAGGGCCTAGGCAGTGAAAGCGCTGAGTCCTAACCACTGGACTGCCAGGGAGCTCCCAGGGACTATAGCCGAATGTGCACACTGAAGTCGCTTCCTGTACAGAAGTTTTCTCCACATCCTCACTAATACTTACTCACCAATACTTGTTTTTTTATGATAGCCTTTCTGACAGGTGTGAGGTGATATATTATCATGGGTCACTGTTTGTTTGTTTGTTTAGTGAGTAAAATCACTGACTCTTTGCGACCCTGTGGTTTGTAGCCCACTGGGCTCCACTGTCCATGGGATTCTCCAGGCAAGACTACTGGAGTGGGTTGCCATTTCCTTCTCCAGGGGATCTTCCCGACCCAGGGATCAAACGGGTTTCCCGCACTGCAGACAGACTGTTTAGCATCTGAGCCACCAGGGAATTGTTTGTTAGGGGCTGTTGTGTTTTTCTTTTTGCCTTACCGCCCAGCATGCAGCATCTTCCTTCCCCAGCCAGGAATTGAATCCATGCCTTCTGCAATGGGTGTGCAGAGTCTTACCACTGGACCACCGGGGAAGCCCCTCATTGTGGTTTTTAGAATTCCCTGAAGATTAGTGATATAGAACACTTTTGCATAAGTCTATTGATCATCTGTACGTCCTCTTTGGAAAAAAGTCTATTTCTAAAGTCCTCTGCCCGTTTTTTAAACACTTTTTTTCATGTTGAATTCTGTATTTTAGATATTAACTCCTTATAGGCATATTGTTCGCAAATATCTTCTCCATTCCGTAGGCTATTTTCTCCTTTTGTTGATAGTTTCCTTCATCATGCTAACATCCGCTGCCACTTTTTAACTTTGGTATTACTATATTTCCTACTGATTTTATGGGGTCTTTATATTGGGTTGGCCAAAAAGTTCATTTGGGTTTTTCCGTAAGCTGTCATAATGTTATACTAAGGGCATCAACGCTGGGCTGGTATATAGTTGTGGCTTTTTTTTTTTTTTAATTTAGCTGTATGGGTTCTAGGTTGCAGCACAGTCTCTCCAGTTGTGGTGAGGGCTCCAGAGCATGCAGGCTTCAGGAGCTGGACTGCTCTGGGTTCAGTTGCATGAGGAATCTTTGTTACCCAACTAGGGACTGAACCCAAGTCTCCTGCACTACAAGGCCAACTTTACCAATGAGCTGCCAGGGTAGTCCCTGCTTATGGGATATTTTTAATCAGTTTAACATTTGCCTTTTAATTTTAAGATGATTTTTGATGTATCAATTTTACATTTTAATTAAATAAAACCTCAATTTTTTTCATGACGTTTACCATTGCTTTTATGTTTAGAGTCATCCCCAATTTCCCAAACTATAAATATTCCCTAGTAGTTTTAATTTTTAAATGGTTACCTTTCAGATTAGCCATCATCTTGAAGGCCTCTTCCAATTGTAAAATTGTATGGTTTCCTGATTTTTATCTACATTGCTATTTTCAAATTTAACGTGCAAAAACAGTAGACAACAGTGATGTTTTCAACTGCAACACATTCAAAAGAATTTCCAGTAACATATGTAAGGTACAGAATCTAGTAATAAAATGAACATTACGTACCTACCCCTCAATTTAAGAACTAGATTATTGCCAAATGCGCTTGATAGCTTATCTCATTGCTATTTTCAAATTTAACGTGCAAAAACAGTAGACAACAGTGATGTTTTCAACTGCAACACATTCAAAAGAATTTCCAGTAACATATGTAAGGTACAGAATCTAGTAATAAAATGAACATTACGTACCTACCCCTCAATTTAAGAACTAGATTATTGCCAAATGCGCTTGATAGCTTATCGAAACTGCATTCATATAAAATCCTAGACTGTTTATTTTTTAAAAGTCACTAATCCTAGACTTCCCTGGCGGTCCAGTGACTAAGGGTCTGTGCTTCCACCGCAGGAGGCGGGAGTTTGATCCACCATCCAGGGAAGTAAGATCCCACATGTCATGCACGTGGCCAAGACAAAACAAACAGAAAAAGTCACTGGTCCTAATTCTAGCTATACCTTTGCTGCTGACATTTGAAACCACTGTCAACATGTTTACTCCTGTTAAATTGTATCCTACCGATGCGCCCCTTGGATTTAGCCAACTAGGACCTGCCATCCTAACTATTAACTACCCTCCAAGTTTACGTCACCCATGAAATGCAGCATTTCCCCTGGAGAAGCTTGAAAATCAAATAAAATGAAGTGATAAACTGGTAAACACTCCATCCTGGCTATCCCTCTTAAAAATATTACAATGCACATTAAAAGAAAAAAGAAAGAGATTATTGCCAACAATGCTATACTTCTTACCTACACTATCTCCCTGCCTAATTATCCTCAATTTTATATATATATATATTTTTAAACTTATTTTTATTTATTTATGTGGCTGCACAGGGTCTTAGCTGTGGCATGGGGGATCCCCAACCCAGGGATCAAACCCAGGGCCCCAGCATTGAGAGCTGAGAGTCTTAGCCAGTGGACCACCAGGGGAGTCCTTCAATTTTATATTTTTATTCACCTTGTTTTAAAAATCTTACTATAAGGCCTTCCCTGGTGGCCCAGCGGTTAACAACGCGCCTGCCGTTTCAGAAAACACAGGTTCGATCCCTAGTCTGGGAAGATTCCACATGCCATGGAGCAACTAAGCCTGTGCGCCACAACTTCCGAGCCCCCGCTGTAGAGCCTGAGAGCCCCAGCTACCGAAGCCGAAGCCGGTGTGCCTGGAGGCCGAGCTCTGCAACAAGAGAAACCCCCGCAATGAGAAAGCCTCAAGCCATGACACAGAGCAGCCTGCGCTCGCCGAAGCTAGAGCAAGCCCACGGACAGTAAGGAGGACCCAGTGCAGCCAAAAATAAATGAGCAAATCCATAAGTTTAATAAAAGAAGATCTTAATACAAATAAATACATCCCTAAAAGCGCAAGTTTTTTAGCTTTCAAAAATATCATTCAAAAAGTAAACTTCCAAGCCTTGTCACTAATTGTTCCTAAGCTTCACACATATAATTGTGCGTGTGCGCTAAGCCATTTCCGACTCTGTGACCCTATGAACTGTAGCCCACCAGGCTCCTCTGTCCATGGGATTTTCCAGACAAGAATACAGGAGCGGGTTGCCATTTCCCTCTCCAGGGGTTCTGCCCAACCCAGGGATCAAACCCTTGTCTCCTGTGTCTCCTGCATTGCAGAGAGATTCTTTACCCACTGAGCCACCTGGGAAGCCCCATAATTTTGCATAGCTGGACTTTATTCATTTTCACTGCTACATAATATTCTGTTCTACCATAGATTGCTTAGCCATTATCCTGTTGATGGACACTGGGTTATTTCCAGTTCATTTGCTCTGACCTCTGACAAGTAATGCTGTTCTGAACATTCCCTTACTTGTCTCTCTGGAGTCCATGTTCAAGCATTTCTCCGGGAACACACCTACTTAGGATAGGAGTTACTGGATCAAGTTAATGTTGAGTGTTAAAAACATAACACTAAGCGATTTTCCAAAGTAGTTATAGCAATTTACACTCCCATTACGAGCAGTTTTTATTTCAACTCAGTATCTTTTAGGCCAAATACTCTTTCTTTTTTATTTTAGATTTCCACTAATGTTCACAGCTATCTTGGAGAGTCACGAGGTTCTTGAACACAAAGCATCACATTGTGGTTCTTAGCCAGAAGAATCCTCCGGAGGCACAAATCCCTTATTGTCCAAAGTCGAGATTTAGGTCATGGTGGTTTGGATTAGACCCATGAGTCCTAGGACAAGGGTAGGGAAGCTGCTAACCGAAAACATCTGCTGGAAAACTCCCCACGCTATGCTTACAGCAGTCATTTTAGGTTAGCAACCCCCCTGCCATAGTGCGGGGAGTTTTCCAGTACTGGGAGAGTCCTTTGCATGAGCAGCTGCTTTTAAAATCTCCTGCTATTTGTAGCTCTGTTCTCTTACCTCCCATGGTTACTTAAACCTTCTATTTAAATCAACCTCTTAGCATCTTGAATTACTACTCTCTTCTTAAAGGCTTTAAAAACACTGGCACTCTTTGATTTGGTATTCCTAATTCTGGGCATTTATACTAAAAATGGTGACAAAAGAAAGAATTTCTATTTGTAAAGATGTTGATAGCATCATTGTTTGTAAGAATGATTTTTTAAACTGGAAAATTTAATGTTCAACAATAGGGAACATAGACTGTAAATTGTGGCATATCCAATTCAGTGGTACAAAGCAAAACAGAGACTTTTTTTTTCTTCCCTGAACCATTTGAGATTAAGTTGCAGAAATCTTGACTCTTCACCCACAAATACTTTAGGGATTATTTCCTAAGAACGAGAAGGCTCTCTTAGGTAACCACCCTACAATGATCAAGTTCAGAAAATTAACATGGATCCAATGCTAACATCTACGACCAAGTCCATATTCACATTTTGCCAATTGTTTCAATAACATCCTTTATGCAATATTTTTCCCACTTCAAAGTTACACCTTTTCATCAGAGTTGTCATGTCTTTTTATTCCTCTTTACTCTGGAACAGTTCCCTAATCTTTGTCTTTCATGACTTAGACGTTTTATTTTTTGGACTAAGCCAGGTCTTAATTACAGTATGTGGGATCTAGTTCCAGACCAAGGATCAAACCCAACCCCCCCTCACTGGGAGCATGGAGTCTTAACCATTGGACCAACAGGGAAGTCCCACAATGTAAACCTGTTTTTAAAAGTCAGGCCCATGGAGAAGGAAATGGCAACCCACTCCAGTATTCCAGCCTGGAAAATCCCATGGATAGAGGAGCCTGGCGGCTACAGTCTATAGAGTCCCAAGCGTCAGACACAACTTTGTGGAAGTTTCCCATTTAACTAATGGAAACATCTCTGGAAGTTTCATGAATGTATTAAGGGTACGAAAGATGAAAGGTCGGAGAAGGCGATGGCACCCCACTCCAGCACTCTTGCCTGGAAAATTCCATGGATGGAGGAGCCTGGTAGGCTACAGTCCATGGGGTCGCGAATAGTCGGACACGACTGAGCGTCTTCCCTTGCACTTTTCACCTTCATGCATTGGAGAAGGAAATGGCGACCCACTCCAGTGTTCTTGCCTGGAGAATCCCAGGGACGGAGGAATCTGGTGGGCTTCCATCTATGGGGTTGCACAGAGTCGGACACGACTAAAGCGACTTAGCAGCAGCAGCAGCAAAATAAAAGGTACTCTGGTCTGTGGTTAATTCAATGCAGTATCTCTTTCCTGCCCTTTTTGCTTCTTTGCTTTCCAACCTTCTTTCCCCCACTCCCCTTTCCTTCGTGTGCTTCTAATACCATGCATCCCTTCCCACTTATAAACAGTTTAAGGAAATATTTTCCCAGTTGTTCAAATAAAGTCTAGTGATGACTCTTTAAAAAAGAATCAGGCCCATTATTTTGTAGTCTGTCCTTAAATTTTAGTTTGTCTGATGTTACCCCAGGATTCCTCCCTAGTAGCTCAGATGGTAAAGCATCCGCCTGCAATGCGGGAGACCCGGGTTCAATCCCTGGGTCAGAAAGATCCCCTGGAGAAGAAAATGGCAACCCACTCCAGTATTCCTGCCTGGAGAATTCCACGGACAGAGGAGCCTGGCGGGCTACAGCCCATGGAGCCACAAAGAGTCGGACATGACTGAGCAACTAACACACATACCCCATGATCCAGTTCAAGTTATACATATTTGGCGCTTTTTGTACTTCATTCTCTGTGGTGCTGATTTNCCCCTGGAGAAGAAAATGGCAACCCACTCCAGTATTCCTGCCTGGAGAATTCCACGGACAGAGGAGCCTGGCGGGCTACAGCCCATGGAGCCACAAAGAGTCGGACATGACTGAGCAACTAACACACATACCCCATGATCCAGTTCAAGTTATGCATATTTGGCGCTTTTTGTACTTCATTCTCTGTGGTGCTGATTTTGATCACATGGTTAAGGTGGTATTTGACAAATTTTCCCACTATAAAGCTTCTTTTTTTCCCTTTGTAATTATTAAATACTCTGTGGAGTGATCCTTTGAGACTGTGTAATATGTATTTTTTTATACTGGAGACTGACGGGTTACAGTCTATGGAATCACAAAGAGTCAGAGGACTGACTGAATAACACTTTCACTTTCACTGAGTGAGCTACTTCTCCAGGGAACTTTGGAGAATGGGATTTAGAACCAAAATATGAACACTAGGAATGCTTAGGGCCACTGGGGCGGCCCTGGTCCCAAAGCGCTTTCAGCAGGCAGATCCGGGAACTGGAGTCCAGTCCACAGAGCTCTCCCTGGCCTTCCTTCCTCCAGACTTGTACCACTTTCTCCCACGGTGAGACTCCTGGCCCCCAGCAATGCCATGATAGTGCCTAATTTGCTTAATCCCCAAATACACAGAAAACACTTTCAGAATTGCCGGAACAGGCCACTACTAGTAAGTAAAGGAGTGGCCGGAACAGGCCACTACTAAGTTCAAATTTTCTTTGTCTTTTGTTTGCTTGTTCACACATAGAAAGCATATAGTCAAGAGTTTTGTTCAACACAGACAAAACACAAACTTAAGGTTACCAAAGGGGAAGGGGAAGGAGAAGAAACTGGGAGTTTGGAATTAACATATACACACTCTCTCTCTCTTTAGTAGCTAACTCATATCTGACTCTTGCGACCCCATGGGCTGTAGCCTGCAAGGCTCCTCTGTCCATGGGATTCTCCAGGCAAGAATACTGGAGTGAGTTGCCATTTCCTCCTCCACATATACACACTACTATATATAAAATGTGATAAATGGGACTTTCCTGGTGGTCCAGTGTTTAAGCATTTGCCATGCAATGCAGAGGACACAGGTTCAATCTATACTGCCTTGAAGGAAGACCAGGCATGTTCAAGTGCCAGGCACCCTCAAGCCAGAAGTCTTAATAGTTAAAACACAAGATAATACATATGGAGTCCAAATCTTGTTACATGAAGTCAGGGATTTAATGGTCTTTGAAGAAGAGCATTTATGCATGCAGCCAAGACAGGAATAAAGGTGCAAGGCAAAAGAAACTTGGTGAAAGGGGACATTATGCTGAAACCCGAGATGAATCACCATATTTCAGTCTAAAGTCAAAGTGGAAGTCTCACTCGCTCAGTCCTGTCTGGCTTTGCAGCCCCATGGACTGAAGCCTGCCAGTCTCCTCTGTCCATGGAATTTTCCAGGCAAGGATACTGGAGTGAGTTACCATGACCTTCTCCAGGGGCTCTTCCCCACCCAGGGATCTAACCGGAACTCCTGCATTGCAGGCAGATTCTTTGCTGTTTGAGTCACTAGGAAAGTTCCCATTTTAGTGTATGTCACCACCATATGACAATCACCCAGTTAGACCATCTAGGGTCAAATAACTAATGATGTAAGCCTTGAAGTCTACCCAAAAGTGAGGAAAAAGACGGTCTTCTCCCCCACTTTATTTTTTGCAAACAACATTAACTTAATTTTTGAAGGCTTTTTGGGAGCAGTTTCATGTTCACAGAAAAATTGGGAAGGCACAAAAATTGTTCATACACCCTTCCCCCTCTCCATGCATAGCCTCCCCTACAACTTTTGCTTTGATTATACAAATGTAGCCCTCTTTGTTCTTGGGGCTCTGCAAGCCCTTGCCTGCCCACCAGTATCTCACACAAGCGTCTTATGCTAATAAACTGTGTTCATCTCTTTGCCTCATGCTGAAATCTTTCCACAAAGAGACAAAAGAACCTAAGAGATTCAGGGCAGTCAGTCAGTCAGTTCAGTCCCTCAGTCATGTCTGACTCTTTGCAACCCCATGGACTCCAGCACGCCAGGCCTCCCTGTCCATCACCAGTTCTTCAGTTTCCATGAAATGACAGTGGGTTCCAGTCCCCTCCTCAACCAGGGATTAACAAAGGTCCCTCTAGTCAAAGCTATGGTCTTTCAAGTAGTTGTGTATGGATGTGAGAGTTGGACTATAAAGAAAGCTCAGCACCAAAGAATGGATGCTTTCGAACTGTAGTGTTGGAGAAGACTCTTGAGAGTCCCTTGTACTGCAAGGAGATCCAACCAGTACATCCTAAAAGAAATCAATCCTGAATATTCATTGGAAGGACTGATGCTGAAGCTGAAAAATATTTTGACCACCTGATGCGAAAAACTGACATTTGAAAAGACCCTGATGCTGGGAAAGATTGAAGGTAGGAAAAGGGGACGACAAAGGATGAGATGGCTGGATGGCATCACCGACTCAACGGACGGGAGTCTGAGTAAACTCTGGGAGTTGGTGATGCACAGGGAAGCCTGGTGTGCTGCAGTCCATGGGGTCGCAAAGACTCGACATGACCTAGCAACTGAACTGAACAGTTGCGATGTGTTGTTGGGTTTTTTTACCCTTGCATCTGGATCCTGGGTCATTAGCCTCTGCCCACACGCAGTTTCCAGAAAAACTCGTCCCTGCTTGCTGGCTGTAGCTGGGCNTATTCTGAATAGAGTGGCTTTTCAACATTTTTTGCTGAAATAAACCCAAATAAGTCATGCTAGAGAACTCACTTTCTCTTTATACATATTCAACTTTTTTCCCCCCACTCCACTTCACACACACATAACAGGATGAAAAGTTAATATATACAGTTTGGAATTTTTAGAAAGGACGTGCATGTGTGCTAAGTTGCTTCAGTCATGTCCAACTCTGTGCGACCCAAGGACTGCAGTCTGCCTGGTTCCTCTGTCCATGGGATTCTCCAGGCAAGAAGACCAGGGTGGGTTGCTGTACCCTCTTCCAGGGGATCTTCCCAACTCAGGGATCGAACCCATGTCTCTTATGTCTCCTGCATTGGCACATGGGGTCTTCACCACTAGTGCCACCTGGGAAGTCCAGAAGGGATAATGACATGCAATCCAAATTTTTATTTTCCTTTAGATTAATATCTTCAAAGACATTCTTTTTTACTTCTCATATTACAAGTAATCACATTTGATATCCTAGGCCTTTATCTCCATCTTTACAAAGAAAAGATTGACATATTTAATTCACATTTAATTTAATGTAAAGCCAGCCAGTGAGAAAGCTGTCAAAGCAAAAACTGCTTTTCTGATAAGACTGATGCCTAATGCACACAAAATCCAGACACACCACCACCCTTCTAAGTTAAAATCATTTGTCAAAACTAATTTCTTTATCACTTTCATCACACTTTTAGATAATATTGGATAAATTTCATTCCAGTTGTGATAATAGGGCATTTTAAAATGTTGTGTACAGTGTCTTCACCACCACAACAATATAAACATTGACACAATAAATTTTACAGAAAAACCATGGCTCATTTTGTAATTATCATGTACTGAAACTAAGAACCTTATATATTATCAATTCCCTTCATCCTATGACAAGCCAGTTCAAAGTATACTATTAATATTTGCATTTTACCGTTGAAAAACTTGGGTTAGGTTAGTTAACCAAGTTCACACAGCTTGAGCTCACACTTTTAACCATGAAACTTTATATCTAATCTTGTTCAGCATCATATTGTTAAACATATCCTAGGATCCTACATGTAAATCAGTGTGAAAACCTAATATTGAAAAGCAAACATACTGTAACAGTACCAATCTAATACCCGTTGGTCGAACTCAGATGATTGCTGCAAAAATGGACCGGTATACAGAATCTGAATATTTTATTTTGTATTCACAGGGTCAGTCTGAATAATTGAGCACATACGTGTGACGTGCAAGTGACAGTTTCTCAGTCATATCCAACTCTTTTTGACCCCATGGACTGTATATATAGCCTGTCAGGCTCCTCTGTCCATGGAATTCTCCAGGTAAGAATACTTGAATGGGTTGCCATTGCCTTCTCCAGGAGATATCCTGACACAAGGATTGAACCCGGGTCTCCTGCATTGCAGGGAGATTCTTTTCCAACATATATAGGTAAACAATTATATCAGTCAAGATATCAATTACTAACATTACTATCTGCTCTGTTTATCAGAAGCTTTTGATTTCTAACTGAGACTGAGATGTTAGCTATGAATGAATATTTTTTCCTGATGATTAAGAATATATGTTTTAACATGTGTATTTATACCTGGTACCTCGTCCATAAGCCTTAGTATTTTAGTTTAAAATTTTGAATTCATTTAATGTAAATGGATTTTATTCATCAAAGTCATAATAGAATTTCCATTTCTATTCTTCTCTTTACTGATCAGTGACTTAGTGTGCTGAGTTTGGAGACTGAAGCTTTCATTTCAAGGCCCAACTTTACTACTTATGGTGGTTTGACCTTAGGCAAACAACTGAAGTTCTGTGAGTTTCACTTTTCTCATTTGCAGGTGAAGATAATAATACTTTCCCTGCCAACTCCACAGGGCAGGTAGAAGGGCAGGCGAGATAACATGTATGAAAGTACTCCTGATACTATAGTATAATTCGAAGTGTTAGTCACCTGATATCTGATTTCTCACACGAAGGCAATCAAGTTCTCCCCAAGGAACAATGGTATAAAATTCATGACTGTGTTAACATTCCTTAACTAATGTAACAATAAAACNTGTGTGTCTTTCCCCATTAGATTTTAAAATGTGTGAAATGGGGGCCTGTGTCCAACTCATCTTTCCGTCTTGGGACCTCTCACAGTGCTGGGACATTGTGACAACTGTCAAAGGAGGGGGAGCCCATCAATATTCTATTGTTTAAATTGTCTCTAAAATTGGAACTGATCCTAACAAGTGCAGGCTGTGCACACGTGTGTGCTCAGTCATGTCTGACTCTCTGCCACCCTGTGGACTAGGCTCCCACGGGAGTTCCCACTAGGCTCCGTGGGATTTCCCAGGCAGTCATACTGGAGTGGGTTGCCATTTCCTACACCGGGGATTCCTGAACCAGGGATCAAACCCTCATCTCTCGCATCTCATGAGTTGGCAGGCAGCTTCTGTACCACAGCACCACCTGGGAAGGCCCAAGTGCAGGCTACTTACATCTTATTTTTAAAGGCTTCGGGATGCTACTTTCAAAGGATTCCTGACTGTGTCTGTGTTTGTATGTGTCTGTCCTTGCAGCTTGAGCCTGGGGGTGATCAAGAAACCTTTGGATCCAAGGGGGCCTTTGGGTTTCAGCATCCTGTCAGGTAATATCTAACTTCACCATAGAAATATATCATTCCTTTTAATATAAGCTTCAGCACACTGTAGTGTCTTCAAGTGTATACATTTTCAAAAATTGAAAATAATTCAGTCTATTTACCAACATTATTTGGTTATGATTACCCTTAGGAACTTCAAGAATATTCCATTGGATATCTAGAATTTATTCATTTATTTATTCAGTGTTTCAGCTGCAAGTTGAAATTGGCCTCTTTTTTTATATAGCTATACTTTAAAAAATATTTATTTATTTATTGGCTGTGCTGGATCTTAGCTGCATCATGTGCAGTCTTTAGTTGCAGCTTGTGGGATTTAGTTACCTGCCCAGGGATCGACCCGGGCCCCCTGCTTTGGGAGCTGGGGATCTTAGCTAGGAAAATCCCCTGTGTTGATACTTTTTGTTTATATCTCTCATTATACATTTTGCCATGTGTTTAATTGCATGTGACTTGTATATGTATACATCTGCTTATTCACTTAGATATTTAGGTTCCTTTCTATTTTCTCCCAGCATATAAGTTAATATATTGCCTAGTGCAAAATAGACCTCCTAACTGTGGGTGTGGAGAAAATGAGGGGCTGGATGGATGCTGTACCGTGGTTGGAACCTCTGCCATCTCAGTAGTTCTGTTGACAGTGATCAGGACCCTCACTGCTCTAATCCTTTTACGTTTCATTTTAGGCAAGTGATTTGTTCTCAGTGTGTCTGTTCCTCTGTGTGCCTCTCTCTATTTCTCTCAGCCCCTCTCTCTCCAGCTGTCATTTCCTTCATCAAAATAAACCTACCCTGTGCTATTACCTCTCGGCAGAGTATTGTTACCCTGGTTAGTCTGGAAGACTAGAGGCTTTAATAAAACCTAAAGATACTAACTGCTGGAGATGAAATTCCAAGCCCCTCAGACTGATCAAAGAGTGATTTGGGGATAAAGGACATTCTCCTAGTGTTCCACACCGTAGTCTTCAGTTCTCATAGAACTACTGCAAGTGCGACCCCATGGACTGTACAGTCCACGGAATTCTCCAGGCCAGAATACTGGAGTGGGTAGCCTCTCCCTTCTCCAGGGGAATCTTCCCAACCCAAGGATGGAACCCAGGTCTCCCGCATTGCAGGCGGATTCTTTACCAGCTAAGCCAGGCAGATTCTTTACCAGCTGAGCTATCAGGGAAGCCACAGAATCACTGAGGAAGCTTTAAAAATACTAATGTGGGGTGATTCCCCCGGGGATTCTGTAGAAAAGCTCAGTTATGTCCGACTCTTTGTGACCCCCTGGACTTTAGCCCACCAGGCTTTTCTCTCCATGAGATCTCCCAGGGAGGATTACTGGAGTGGGTTGCCATGCCCTTCTACAGGGGATCTTCTCAACTCGGATCGAACCCGAGCCTCTCACATTGCAGGCAGAGTCTTTACTGTCCGAGCTACCGGGGAAGCCCGAAAAGAGCAGGTTTCGGGATTTTTGTCTGTTCAGGGTCCTGCAGCATGTGGGGGTCTCAGTTCCCCTACCAGGGATCCAAGCAGCGCCCCCTGCAGTGGAAGCGCAGCCTTTACCACTGACTCTCCCGGGGAGTCCTCAGTAGCTCATTTCTGACCTAGAATGGGGTTCATCATCAAGTGCCCCCCACCTGCTCAGTTTTGTATCCTGTGCACAGAATTAAAAAAAAAAAAAACAAAAACCACCGTGCACACTGAAGGCAAAATGAGAGGAAGATTGGGCATTAGCTGCTTCTAAAGAAAAGGCTCCTCTCAATGCGGTTGAAGACTGTCTTCAGGCTGACTGTGTACTTGTTTCTTTAATCTCAGACTCTACTTGCCCATTTCTAAGCGTCAAGAGTATCTGCAGAGCTCCGGGGAGAAGGTGCTGGCCAGTTTCCCCGTGCAGGCCACCATCCACTTCTACAACGACGAGTCCGAATCAGAGGAGGAGCTGGAGGAAGACGCCCAGCTCTCCGCCCTGCAGCGCGAGGAGGTGGCAGGCGGCTCAGAGGGGAAGGCCGGAGACGGGGTGGCAAACCCGGCGCGGCTGCCCGGGGGCCTCGATGGGAGGGGTCCACCCCCTGACCCTGACTCCCCCGAGGCTGCTGCCTGCCCCTCGGGCGTGTAACTCTGTCTCTCCTGCACCAGCCCGCCTCGCGCGTGCCCTGGGGACAGCCCTGCGGGACAGCCGCCCCAGGACACTTCGCGTGTCCACTGGGCGTGCAAGACTCCGCTGTCCTTCGCCAGCGCCCCACCGGCCCCCAGGACTGGGCTTTTACTCATCCTTCTCTGAGTGATTCTTTGCGTCTCATTCGTAGCTTTGAGAGATGATTCTAGATCCAAGATGTTTGCATTAACACAGGTTGTTACCCGGTAGGGGCCCGCCTTCAAAGCCCACCCAGCAGTGTCACTGTGCCGATTAAATGACAAATCATTCCTTATCGATTAGTACCCCACCCTTGCCTCTCACTTAACCTGAGACCCCTCGTTTGGCTACCTCCACGTTTTAAACAAAGGTCCCAGCAGTCAAAGCTAAGGTTTCTCTGGTAGTCATGTACAGATGTGAGAACTGGACCGTGAAGAAAATTGAGCGCCGAAGAACTGATGCTTTTGAACTCTGGTGCTGGAGAAGACTCTTGAGAGTCCCTTGGACTGCAAGGAGATGCAACCAGTCCATCCTAAAGGAGATCAATCCTGAATATTCACTGGAAGGACTGATGCTGAAGCTGAAACTCCAGTGCTTTGGCCACCTGATGCAAAGAACTGACTCAATAGAAAAGACCCTGATGCTGTGAAAAGATTGAGGGCAGGAGGAGAAGGGGACAACAGAGGATGAGATGGGTGGATGGCATCACTGACTCGATGGATGTGAGTTTAAGCGAAGGACAGGGAAGCCTAGGGTGCTACAGTCCAGGGGGTTGCAAAGAGTCAGACATGACCGAGCAACTGAACAACAACTTTTATAAAAATGATTTATTGTTCAAGGTTGATGTGGTTGTTTAGGCATTCTGGAGAAAAGTTTATGAAAAGCACATAAACACATTGAATAATTTCCATAAGAGTAACAAAAATAAAAGATTGGAATTTGGGGATGGGAGACCATTCTGGATAAAAATGTCTATGATTCTTATCTAAGGGCTGTGTGTATGAACAGAAGAGCTTACTAGCTCTTCATTGGAGACTGCTTTGGGCCTTTTACTTAAATAACAAAACACTGTTTTCAATCGAAGTACTTAATGTAATATTATTTTCAGGTGTTTATTTTCTGATGACCAGATGAGTGTATTTGTCAAAGTTTTTTACAGAACTATTTTACATGTGATTGTCTTCCTAGTTTCTACCTGAAATAAATATTTTGAAAGACAAAATCATTTGATTTTCACCTTCTCTTTGACGTTTTACATTAAATCAGTGCCTGCTTTAAAGTTTTTAAAAGTTTATCAGGATTTTTCTGTGTTTAACTCTTCAAATTATATTTGTTTTTTAGGAATGCAGAAAAAGTATCAAACTGAAAGTAAAATGGCCTGTAACCTCAATGCTCAAATAAGTCATTAATATTAAACAATAGGAGACACATTCAAATATTCTAACAATCCAAACAGTACTGAAAATTGTATGTTCTAAAGTAAAAGTCAACCTTCTCCTAGCTTCCTCTTTCTCTGTCCAAAGGTAGCCAACATCTGTTTTTTTTTCTCTTTCTCTTGAAAGAAATACTTAAAAATTTTTTTCTTTAAATTTTTCTTTAAAAATATATATTTTAATGTTTTTATTTTAGTTTTATTGTCTTACTTACTGTAATTGTATGTTCTAAAGTAAAAGTCAACCTTCTCCTAGCTTCCTCTTTCTCTGTCCAAAGGTAGCCAACATCTGTTTTTTTTTCTCTTTCTCTTGAAAGAAATACTTAAAATTTTTTTTCTTTAAATTTTTCTTTAAAAATATATATTTTAATGTTTTTATTTTAGTTTTATTGTCTTACTTACTGTCTAAATAACCTTTCCCCAATCTTAACAATTCCTGTGGGGATTATTTCGTGGGCTTCCCTGGTGGCTCAGTGAAGACTCTGCCCACAATGTGAGAGACCCGGGTTCGTTTCCGGGTTCGGGAAGATCCCCTGGAGAAGGACGTGGCAACCAACTCTGGAATTCTTGCCTGGAAAATCCCTGGCGGGCTACCGTCCATTAGGTCACAAGGAGTTGGACACAACTGAGCAATGCTCTCTCACACACACATGGGGTTTTATTTGGGAAAGAATTTAAGATGACTTTCTTTTTATCTAGTTGACTAGAAGTCTTACACTTATTTTCCCTTCCTGTGATGCTTGGGATGCAGCTTAAGTCATCACATTTGGCTTTGTCTTGCTTTTCTAATAAATCCTCTTTACTGAGAAAAAAATCTGGCCCAATCACCTGTTCACCTTGAAGAAACCAAACCTAGCCCTCATGGCACCAGAATTTTAAATGTGCTGCATGGTCAACCTTCCTTAAATTACTTAGCATATGGCCAGCCGAGCGCACGTGTGGAAAATAAAGCGCCTGCAGCCACGGCGGTAACAGGTTCTGTGCATGAGGGCATCTGTGACTCGGGAGATGGTGGCCTTGGGGCGCCTGTGTTCTTGCTGGTGACTGGTTTGGCTGCACAAAGGCTCAAACCTGAGCGAGTTCCCCACTTATCCCTAGCATTAAAAAAGCAGCTGAGGGGAGGGGGAGATAAATTAGGAGTTTGGAATTAACCTATACACACTATGCTCAGTCATGTCTGACTCTTTAGGACCCCATGGACTGGCCCACCAGGCTCCTCTGTCCATGGGATTTCCAGGCCTATTGCCCACAGTCTCAATTTCCCTTCATTTACCAAAAAAAAAAAAAAAGATCCAATTGATGGTATTTTATAAAATCTGCGTTTCCCCTTCAGTTTATTTCCTGCAGTAGCTTGCCTAATAATGATGCAGTTTGTAAATGACCATCTTTCTACCTTTCCTCTGGAATCTTACTATTCAAAGAACCCACCCCAGCAATGGTTACACTTGCCAGGTTTCCATAAAGTGTATTATTTTGAATAAGTAATTTATGCTTCAGGCCAACTACCCTGACACATCTCTCTTTTGATGGCTCACAAAAGTAGCTCCGGATGAATCTTGCAAATACCACAAGCTGAAACATGCTAGAAACATTTGTGAACTTTCACCCAGCTGTACTGCAAACCTCCCACATTGAATAGTTTGTTGTAATATGTGTTTCTCCAAATTTCTACTACATTTTCATTGAGTCTTGCAACCCATCTGCTAACAAAATAATGCATTTCATTTTGGTGGTGTATTGTTTTCTGTTTACTATGTTAACCAGTTTTAAATAGGAAGAAAAGCTATTATCCCAGTGGTGTGTTTCTTTTTGCACTTCTGTGTTAAACAATCTGTACTTAGTTGCTCTATCATGTCCGACTCTCTGCGACCCCGTGGACTGTAGCCTGCCAGGCTCCTCTGTCCACGGGGATTCTCCAGGCAAGAGTACTGAAGTGGGTTGCTATGCCCTCCTCCAGGGAATCTTCCCAACCCAGGGCTCAAACCCAGGTCACCCACACTGCCGGCAGATTCTTTACCATCTGAGCCACCAAGGAAGCCCAAGATCTCTTAAACAAGAGATCACAAAACATTTATCATTAAGTTTGATGAAATTTTGTAAAAAACTAGGTTGAGAATCCCATAGTCTTAAACATATGGTCATTATATCTAAGGTACAAAATGTGCTTTGTTTGAGGTCCACTGATAATGTTAATTCAATTATTTTTAAATTGAGTATAATTGATGCTATGTTAGTTTGGGCGTACACCATAATCAATTATTTTTCTTGAAAATTTCAATTGTTCTGCTGTCTTTTCATCTGATCTTTCTACCTTGATAATGTAGAAGATGAGGTTATGATGAAGGTGTTTTTCAGCCTTGCTATTATCTTGTGGTTTGCTTGTACTTGCATTTCTTGTACTATTTTCAATCCAATTTCTGGGGCAGAAATTGTTTTTGTGTGTGTGTTATAACTCACATATTCTAAAATATAGCCTTTTAAAGTGCACATCTTCCTTTTAGTATATTTACAAAGTTCCACAACCATCTCCTCTAATTCCAGAATATTTTCATTATTCCCGAAAGAAAACCGTTTCCATTGTCAGTCAGTCTCATTCCCCCAACCCTTCCAGTCCCTGACACCTACTGAGCTGCTTTCTGTCTCTCTCGATCTCTCTTTGCTGTTATTGGGTTGTTTTTTTAATTGGAGTCTGATTGATTTACAGTGTTGTCTTAGTTTCTGCTGTGGAGCAAAGTGAGTCAGTCACACAGGTACATAAATCCACTCGTAGATTCTTTTCCCACATAGGTCATTATGGAGCGCTGAGCAGAGGTCCCTGTGCTGCCTGGTAGGTCCTTGCTAGTCATCTGTTTTACACAGAGTAGTGTGTATATATCGGAGAAGGCGATGGCACCCCGCTCCAGTACTCTTGCCTGGAACATCCCGTGGATGGAGGAGCCTGGTGGGCTGCAGTCTATGGGGTCGAGAAGAGTCGACACTACTGAGCGATGAGCGACTTCACTTTCATGCATTTGAGAAGGAAATTGCAACCCACTTCAGTGTTCTTGCCTGGAGAATCTCAGGGACGGGGGAGCCTGGCGGGCTGCTGTCTATGGGGTTGCACAGAGTTAGACATGACTGAAGCGACTTAGCAGCAGCAGCAGTGTATATATGTATATATATATCAGTTCAGTTCAGTCGCTCAGTCGTGTCCGACTCTTTGCGACCCCCTGAATCGCAGCACGCCAGGCCTCCCTGTTCATCACCATCTCCCGGAGTTCACTCAGACTCACATCCATCGAGTCCGTGATGCCATCCAGCCCTATTGGGCTTCCCAGGTGTTGCTAGTGGTAAAGAATCCATCTGCCAATGCAGGAGACATAAAAGACGCAGGTTTGATTCCTAGGTTTAATTCCTTCTTCCCTGGAGGAAGGCATGACAACCCGCTCTAGTATTCTTGCTTGGAGAAGCCCATGGACAGAGGAGCCTGGTGGGTTGTAGTCCATAGTGTTGCAAAGAGCGACTGAGTGACTTAGCAGCAGCAGCAGTGTATATTTGTCAGTCCCAATCTCCCAATCCATCCTTTTTCTCCTCTCCCTCTGGCAACCACAAATTTGCTTTCTACACCTGTGACTCTATCTCTGTCCTGTAAATAAGTATTCTATATATAAGTGGCATCACATGTTTGTCTTTTTCTGCCTGACCTACTTAACTCAGCAGGACAATCTCCAGGTCCATCCTTGCTTCTGCAAATAGCAACATCTTATTCTTTTTCATGGCTGAGTAATATTCCATTGCACATATGCACCACATCCTCTTCAGAATGTGGAATGCTTCACAGATTTGCATGTCCTCCTTGCCCAGGGGCCATGCTAACCTTTTCTGTATCATTCTGGTTTTAGTATATATGCTGCTGAAGCAAGAGCTCTCTGGATTTTTTTTTTTTTTCTCAATATTTGATGTAAATGGAACCATACACATGTGACCTTTTGTGGCTGGCTTCTTTCATTTAACGTTTACAAGAGTCATCATGTTGTCGCGTGTGTCACTATTTGGCCGAATAATATTTCATTGTATGGATAGACCACATTTTATTAACCTGGTCATCAGTTGATGGACATTTTGTTGTTGCATTATTTCCCACGGATCCCTTGGCATCCTCCCCTGGGCTGTATGTATCCATGTACAAACCCCTCACCTTGCTTATACTCTACTGGACTTTAATCCAGCTACCTTGGCTCAGGGGAAAAGCATTCTGAATAAGGAAATAAGCAAAACCTTTTTTGCAAATTTCCACAGTTGACCAAGATCCCCCCATGCCAACTGCCCCTCCCCTTTTCAGTACCTGACTCACATCACGTGACTCACAGTGTATTTTCGGTAGAACTGTCTTCATGCAGGGAGAACCGAATATCTGTTATCATGGAAAGCTATGAAGAACTAAAATATGTACTATCAAAGCCCATAGACCAGGGGATTTACTTTTCAGGACTCGGTAGTAAATTCTAGTGGGCTTCATACAAAAAAATTGGAGACTTTATTTTAGGTAGATTTTAAATAGAGGTATAAAACTGCTTTTTGAAATTATATAAAATATTTCATTTCTCTTTATATTCCAGAGGTCTATTTGATGAGCACAATTTTTTAGAGGAAATTTCATAGCCATTTTATTATAAGTATTATATTAATAAATAAAAGCATCCCTTCTTCCTTACCCAGCTCTTTTTTTTTTTTTTGAGTATGTTACATGGCTCATAGGATCTTAGTTCCACCAACGAGATCCCCAGCCACCTCCTGGCGAAAGCACAGCATCCTAACCACTGGGATGCCAGGGAATTCCTTCCCTTCCCTTGATAAAAAAAAAAAAAAAGGCCTGGTGTGCTGCGATTCATGGAGTCGCAGAGTCGGACACGACTGAGCGACTGAACTGAACTGAACTGTGTGAATAAACCACTATTTCCTCATCCCTTCTGCTGATGAGTACTGGCTCAGTTTTCAGTTTGGAGCTATTAGGAATAACACTTTTGACCATTCATGTGTATGGCGATTGGTAGAAGGACGGGCCCATTTCCACTGTGTGTATAGACAGAAAGCAAGAGCACACTGATTTATTTATGAGTCCACCCTGCGTGTGTCTGCTCTCCTCCAGCCAGAAAATAGTTTAAGAACTGGGGAAAGGGAGGCAGAGACCAAGAAGTTCTAAAGAAAAAGCATGAAATGACAACAAGGCTTTTTTTTTTTTCTTTGAGCTCTTTAAAGATGGGCTGGAACTCAGAGGCGCTGTTGGGGCCAGCAAGTGACCATAGTCAGTGAGATCTTTGTTTTTCCTGAGCTGGAATTCTGTAATGTGATTTAGGAGTTTATTTCGTTAGAGAATGGGACATGCAATGGAAATGTGAGGGGAAACCCGGGACTTTCAATTCCTTCAACAAACTGAAAGAGAAGAAAATTTAAGAACTGTTTTCTGCAGATTCTGATAAGTTTTCAGAAACTTATTAAGCTTTCAACAAAGCTCTTGAACTTGTTTCATCCCTTTACATACAGAGAAAATCCAACTATAGAAAGAGTCAAATCTGAGAACAGAAGCCACAACCCAAAAAACGCTCTCTTTCCAGCAGTGAGCTGGGCCCCTTCCCCACCTCCCCGCCTTGGTCTCTAGGCAGCTTCCCTGATTTGGAATTAATTACACGAACCGCAGGGCACAGGTCCCTACTCTCATCTGTTTCTGTAGCACACACCTTGCTATGTGTATTATGCAGACTCTATTAAGATGTTTCCGTCGTTTTATTTTAGACCCTTGAACAAGCAACTCAACTCAGAGGTATTTGTTCTAGCAGTTTACTTTAATCACTTTGTTTTTGGTGGCAGGAAGATGATATCTCTGAATATGAGAAAAAATGCTCTATACAGAAATATCACAGGGAGGAGGTGGAAGAAGATGATGGAGGAGGAAGATGGGGAGATCCCCACCCTCCCCACAAATACATCAGAAACTCATCAAGATACTGCAACAGTTCCTATAGCAGAAGACCCCTGGCCTCCAGAGGGGCAAGTGGAGCTCCTGGGAATGGAGATCAAACCAATATTACAAAGCAATCATTAATCAATTAAAAACAAATAAATTTTTTTTTTAAAAGAAATATCTGAGGGAGAATTTTCTACTTTCCTGAAGGGCATGAGTCACTGACTCACCTTTGTAGAATTACTGGTGAAAGACCAAAGCATGAATAGGTGATTTTTTTATGATGATCATGAAAATGATGGATGCTTATAAAAATTTCCTTTGAGGTTTCTGGGCAAGTCTAAAATGCAGTATTATTTTAATATTTCATTATGTCCCTAAACAGTAACCCTTATAAGCCAATTTTATTTTATACTTTTAGATATTTCAAAAAAGATGCTCCATGTCATTATTCCTTCAGTTTCAGTTCAGTCGCTCAGTCGTGTCTGACTCTTTTTGACCCCATGTATTGCAGCACGCCAGTCCTCCCTGTCCATCACCAATTCCCAGAGTTCACTCAAACTCACATCCATCAGGTCAGTGATGCCATCCAGCCATCTCATCCTCGGTCGTCCCCTTCTTCTCCTGCCCATTCCTGAAGGGCATGAGTCACTGACTCACCTTTGTAGAATTACTGGTGAAAGACCAAAGCATGAATAGGTGATTTTTTTATGATGATCATGAAAATGATGGATGCTTATAAAAATTTCCTTTGAGGTTTCTGGGCAAGTCTAAAATGCAGTATTATTTTAATATTTCATTATGTCCCTAAACAGTAACCCTTATAAGCCAATTTTATTTTATACTTTTAGATATTTCAAAAAAGATGCTCCATGTCATTATTCCTTCAGTTTCAGTTCAGTCGCTCAGTCGTGTCTGACTCTTTTTGACCCCATGTATTGCAGCACGCCAGTCCTCCCTGTCCATCACCAATTCCCAGAGTTCACTCAAACTCACATCCATCAGGTCAGTGATGCCATCCAGCCATCTCATCCTCGGTCGTCCCCTTCTTCTCCTGCCCTCAATCCCTCCCAGCATCAAAGTCTTTTCCAATGAGTCAACTCTTTGCATGAGGTGGCCAAAGTATTGGAGTTTCAGCTTTAGCTTCAGTCTTTCCAAAGAACACCCAGGATTGATCTCCTTTAGGATGGACTGGTTGGATCTCCTTGCAGTCCAAGGGACTCTCAAGAAACACCACAGTTCAAAAGCATCAATTTTTCAGCGCTCAGCCTTCTTCACAGTCCAACTCTCACATCCATACATGACCACTGGAAAAACCATAGCCTTGACTAGACGGACCCCTTTCCTTACAGAAATACAAATTAAAACCACGATGAGATACTGTCATTAGAATTTTAATCCTAATGAATTAAATTGTGATAAAATCCTAATAAATTAAATTGTGATAAAAACCTATCACAATATTTTTTAGAATTGAACTGTATTTGATTTACAATATTGTGCTAGTTTCAGGTGTACAGCAAAGTGATTCAGTTTTATATTTACATTATTTTCAGATTGTTTTCCATTATACATTATTACAAGGTAAGGAATATGATTCCTTGTGCTGTACAGTACGTCCTTGCTGGTAATCTAGTTTATATACAGGAGTGTTTATGTTAATCCCACTCTCCTAATTTATCCCTTCCCCCCTTCCGCTTTGATAAACATAAGTTTGTTTTCTATGTCTGTGGATCTGTTTCTGCTTTTTAAATAAATTCATTTCTATTATTTTTCACATTCCACATATATGTGATTCCATATAAAATGTGTCTCTCTGTCTTATTTACTTCACTTAGCGTGATCACCTCTAGGTCCAGCCATGTTGCTGCAAATGGCAAAACGTCATCTGTTTCTTTGACTGAGTATTATTCCACTGCGTATATGTACCACATCTTCATTTATCCGTAGAGGGACACTTAGGTTGCTTCCACATCTTGGCTATTGTAAATAGCCACTGTGAACACTGAGGAATGCATTGTTTTAAATTAGAGTTTTTTTCTGGATATATGCCCAGGAGTGGGATTGCTGGATCACACGGTAACTCTGTTTTTCGTTTTTTAAGGAATTCCCATACTGTTCTCCACAACAGTGTAGGAGGGTTTCCTTTTCTCCACCCTCCCCAGCATGTATTATTTGTAGACTTTTTGATGATGGCCACAGAATGGTTACTATTTCTGTAGGATAATAACAAGTGTTGTCAGTAATGTGGAGAAACTGGAAACTTCATACATCACTGGTGGGAATGTAAATTAGCTAGCAATTTGGGAAACAGTTTGGCAGTTTCATTAAAAAGTGAAAGTCACTCAGTCATGTCCAACTCTTTGAGACCCCATGGACTATACAGTCCATGGAATTCTCCAGGCCAGAATACTGCAGAATACTTCCCTTCTCCAGGGGATCTTCCCAACCCAGGGATAGAACCCAGGTCTCCCGCATTGCAGGCAGATTCTTTACCAGCTGATCTACAAGGAAAGCCTTTCATTAAAAAGTTTAACATAACTTTACCATACAGTCTAACTGTTCCATTCCTTGGAACCTATCCAGGAGAAATGAAAGCATTTGTCCACTCAAAGACTTGTACATGAATGTTCATAGCAGTTTTATAACTCCAAACTGGAAACAATGCAAATTGATAGATATATCAACTGGTGAATGAATAAATAAAATATGAGACACCCACGTAATGGGACATTATTGAGCAATAGAAGGAATGCAATGAAGTTTTAACACAGGCTAAAACATGAATGGATCTTGAAAACGTCATGCTAAGTGAAAGAAACAAGATACAACAGATTACACTGTGTGATTCCATTTATATAAGGAAATGCAAATTTATACTAACAAAAAGCAGAAATGGTTGCTTCGTGCTGGCAGTGGGAACAGGGATTAACTGTAAATGGGCACAAGGAAACTTTCAGCAGTGACAGAAATGTTCTAAAGTTGGATGATGGTGACTGCTGAACATTTCTACCAATTTACTAAAATCATTGAATTGTTTAGTGCCAACGAGTGACTCTATAGTATTTAAATTACACCCCAATAAAGTTGTTTTAAAAAGCTTAAGCTCTTCTCTTATAACCATATTTGTGTCTTCTTTAGCCACTGAACCACTAAAGGAATTATACAATCTCTTTTTGGCATAACAAAATTCACTTTGAAAAGTGACGTAAAGAATAAAAGCTCTAAAGAAACCCTTTGGTTTCTTTTTGGGCGCTCTTAGTTTTTGACTCTCCTGGGTTTATCAAGCTTCCTGTCTTTTGCACACTTGCAGTGACCTCTGAACCATCCATCACGTAAACGTAGAGAGGTCCCAGGTGTGCTTTCAGGATGAGGACTTCAATTTCAAAGTAAGACATGACAGGAAGACCAGTTGCTGAGATCTAGGTCATCATCAGGCTAGATACAGAAGTTTTACGTAGTTTTCTACACGATGCTGCTGATCTCTAGCAATAGTTACAGTTACCATGTGGATCATTAAAAGATATTATAAAATATTTCCTTGGAAGCACATTTCTTATAAACATACAACAGATTCAGAAAAGTGAGCAAATTATAAGCGTGTTAGGAATTTTCAAAAACAACACACCTTTTGAAACTGTACCCAATTTAAGAAAAAGAAGATTTTCACCACCCCAGAAGCCCCCTTTTGTGATCCTTCCCAGCTACCATATTCACTCTCTTCCTCAAAAATAATCACTATTTGGATTTCAAATACCATAGATTTATTTTGCACGCCCACCCAGCTTTTTGTTTTGGCTGTGCGGCATGTGGGATCTTAGTTCCCCAATCAGGCATCAAACTTGTGCCCTCTGCATCGGGAGCATGGTGTCTTGATCTCTGGATCACCTGGGAAGTCCCCCTTTTTGCCTAGTTTTGAACTTTAAATAAATTGAATCATACAGTATATGCTCATTTGCCTCTAGTTCTTTTACTCCACGTGAGTCACCAACTGTTCTCTTCTATTGCAGGAACATATCACTACTTATTTATCCCTTCTGTTGTTGATGGACTTCTGGATTGCTCCCAGTTTGGGGGCTAATATGAACAAAGCACCTGTGAGCATTTTTGCATGTGCCTTTCGCTTACAAGTGTGTATATCTCTGATGAGTCGATATTTGGGAATGGTCGCTGGGTCATAGGGTATGTGTAGAGTTAGCCTGAGTATAAATCACTGGATTTGTTAAAATCTAGAAAGCCACTTGAAGTGATTTCAGAGTAAACACTCCTAAATGCAGAAATTTCCTAAATATAAACACACGTTCATTCTTCTTCAGACTTGACCTGAGCAAACAGTCTCATAGGCGGGACAATTGAGAATCAGTCATGAAGTTACTGGACTGTGATCTCGCACAAACATAACTTCTCAGGACGCGTCTCCTGTGGGTTTCAACCCTTGGGAAACGAGGCCACCCTGAACTTCCTGGCATTCCTGCAAGCTCCCAGGTGGATCTGGAGGAGCGAAGTTTCCATCTTGCTATAAATTTGATCTGCAAGAAAGCAGTGTTTGTTCAATTTCCTCCTGCGGACTGAAAACCAATTTATTTTGAGAGGTTTTAAAAAGTTCAGGGCAACTATTATTATTTTCAAAATTTTCCCCATCCATTTGCCATGAAGTGATGGGACTGGATGCCATGATCTTAGTTTTTTGAATGTTGAGTTTTAACCCAGCTTTTTCCACTCTCCTCTTTCACCACCTAAAGCGAAGAGCTGACTCACTGGAAAAGACCCTGATGCTGAGAAAGACTGAAGGCAGGAGGAAAAGGGGACAACAGAGGTTGAGATGGTTGGATGGCATCACCGACTCAATGGACATGAGTTTGAGCAAGCTCCGGAAGTTGGTGAGGGACAGAGAGGCCTGGCGTGCTGCAGTCCATGGGGTCCCAAAGAGTCGGGCCTGACTGAGTGACTGAACATCAACAGCAGCAATTATTATTATTTTGGTTGCGCTGTGAGGCATGTGGGATCTTAGTTCCCTGACCTGGGATTGAACCCACACCCCCTACGTTGGAAGTGGTCGTGGTGGTTTAGTCGCTGAGTCGTGTCTGACTCTTGCGACCCCATGGATTGTAGCCGGCCAGGCTCCTCTGTCCATGGGATTCTCCAGGAGAGAATACTGGAGTGGGCTGCCATTTCCTTGGAAGTCCCCTCTAAGGTAATTGTTACCACAAGAAGGTGGGCTGAGTCTTCCAGTTCTTAGGGGGCACTTGGCTATTTTTCTGGAGCTCCGTGGCTGTCTCTGAGGAGGGTTCTAGGCTCTTGCCTGTGACCACTTCTGGGGTAGCTGTGGGCTCATAAACTGGCCCATGTGATAGCCCGCCCCTGACTGCCCATCTTGACAGTTGAGGTCAAGCTAGGGAACCCTAGTTCACTACACGATGCTACACAGCCCAGGTGTCTTAGAAATCCAGAGGTTCTGCCCGCAGGGAACAGAACTTCCCAGGGAGCATCCACGTCAGGTTCACCTCCTGGTCTTTGGACTGGGTGTCCACCTGGGCTGGGAGAAAACTTGCCATGAACGCAGGGGGTCCTCTGGCTTCCCAACCCGCCCCCGGGAAGTTGAGGGATTCACCGGAATTCCCACACCTTGAGGTTTTTCTTACACCCTAATGGACTGGATGGTAGAGATGTCTCAGTTTTGTTTTCTTTCATTTTCTCTTTTTATTTGGATTCTTTCTGTTGTTTCATCTTTCTGAGTCTGAGAGGTCCTTTGTTAGAACACAGAGGAGCGGCTTCCTAAAGAGTGTCCATTGTCTTTGCATTCAGATGGTAAGTGGTGACTACATTTTTCCTTTTCCACCAGACCTTTGTCTTGTCCCCAAGAGAGTTCATCGTCAAGAGAAGTTATCATGTGTGCTTGACTTTCCACTTGCCTTTTCTTTCTTTACTTTAGAAATTGCCACAGGACTTCCCTGGTGGTGCAGTGGATGAGAATCCGCCTGCCAGTTCAGGAGTCAGAGGTTCAATCCCTGGTCCAGGAAGATCCCACACGCTGTGTGGCAACATCCCCCCTACTCCGTAACTACTGAAGCCTGAGCGCCTAGATCCTGTGCTCTGCAACAAAAGACGCCCCTGCAATAAGTGAGAAGCCCGTGCCCCCCGTGAAGAGCTGCTCCCGCTCGTAGCAACTAGAGAAAGTCCTTGCAAAGCAATGAAGATGCAATGCAGCCAAAAACAATAAATAAATACATTCATTTAAAATTGCCACAATTTTCCACTTTCTCATTTGCTAGAGGTTGTGTTCTCCAAGCTCAGGTGGGCTTCCTGAATTCAGTCACACTTGTCATTTTTTTCCCTCTTTTTTGTTGCCCCGAGGCATGCGGGGTCCCTGACCAGGGATGGAACCCACAGCTGCAGTGGGTGCAGGGGAAGTGCAGCCTTAACCACTGGACTACCAGGGAAGTCCCTTCTGGTTTTGATAAACTGTGGCCATGCTCTACAATTCTACCCTGTTCTAAACTTCTGCCTTTCCCCGGGGCCATTTGCTGCAGGGAGTTTTGAGGCTGTTTCCCAAGGTTTCCGCACACTATGAGGGGACATTGGACCAGACAGCTCTGCTCAAATGGTTCAGTTCAGTTCAGTCGCTCAGTCGTGTCTGACTCTTTGCGACCTCATGGACTGCAGCACGCCAGGCCTCCCTGTCCATCACCAACTCCCAGAGTTTACTCAAACTTATGTCCATTGAGTCGGTGATGTCATCCAACCATCTTATCTTGTCATCCCTTTCTCCTCTCTTCTTTAATCTTACCCAGCATCAGGGTCTTTTCCGATGAGCCAGTTCGCATCAGGTGCCAAAATATTGGAGTTCAGCTTCAGCATCAGTCCTTCCAGTGAATATTCAGGACTGACTTCCTTTCGGATGGACTGGTTAGAGCTCCTTGCGGTCCAAGGGACTCTCAAGAGTCTTCTCCAACACCACAGTTCAAAAGCATCAAGTTTTTGCTGTTCAGTGACACTCAAATGGTAGCCAGGGCCAGACCCATCCTCGGAGAGCTCCCGGCGCCTTCCGCGCCCGCGCCCTCCTGCCTCCGCTTGCTGCCTTCTCCCTCCTGCCCCCTGCGCTTGCATCCTGCAGCAGCTCTGGCTCCTCCCACCACCCCGGGAGAAAGCGTGCTTCCTGGCTGACCTTGCCATCACCTCCTCCTCCTGTCCTGAGGCCCCTGGGTCCAGCCCCCTCCTCTCCGCCCATTTCTCTCTGTCCTGTGTGTTTTGCCCACAACAGTTCTCCCAGGCCTTAGAGTTCTGTTGCCTTATCTGCACTGTGGGTTTATATCTGGGCCTGGTCTCTCTTGAAGCCACCGGCCCCTGAGCAGCAGGGGCCAACCTCTGGAAGCCCGACTAGACTGGACTCCGCCACCCCAGTCTCCCCTCTGCCCCCAGCCCGTCAGGTTCTGTCTCTGCTTCCAGCTTGAGTCCCTGCCAGGCTCCCCCTGGATCCCCCTGTGTCTAGGGTACGTGTCACTTAGGTACCAACTCACTCGCAGAGGACCAATGACTGCCAGCCTTATCCCTCCTAAACCAGACTCCCAGACTCTCTGAGTCTCCCCTCAGGTAGCCCCCCTCCCTCACCCAGGTAAATGCCCTCCCCTAATGAAAACATGGGGCCTCTCCTGACAGCATGTAGGACCTTAGTTCTCTGACCAGAGACTGAAGCCGCATCCTTTGCATTGGAAGGCATCGTCTTAGCCACCAGCCTGCTGCAGAAGTCTCGGGTCCATGGCCCTTGCGTGGAGTTTCCACCCGGGGTCCTCAAAAGGAGTCTGGTCAGTGATCAGAGGGGCCAGCAGGCCGAGTGGAGGGAGCAGGATGGGCCAAGAGAAGCTTGGCTGTCTCTTGGGCAGAGGCCACTGCCCGGTGAGTGAGAGCACTGCTGAGTCACCCCTGGGCCCCGCTGGCCCCCATGATGTTTGCAGACTTCACCACCTGCACTCAGCCCCTCGGCCAACAGTGACCAACCCCCTCTCAACACCACCCAGGGGGTCCCTCTGGGCTCCAGACCCTGCTTTATTATGGGGCTTCCCAAGTGGCGCTAGCAGTAAAGAACTAGCCTGCCAGTGCAGGAGATGTAAGAGACGCAGGTTCAATCCCTGGGTCAGGAAGATCCCCTGGAGAAGGAAATGGCAACCCACTCCAGTATTCTTGCCTGGAGAATCCCATGGACAGAGGAGCCTCGTGGGCTGCAGTCCATGGCGTCGACCAGAGCCAGACACGACTGATGTGACTGGCTTATTAGTGACTGCTTATTCAACCACTCAAATCCATTTACTAAAAATGGACTGAACACCTACTGTGTGCCAGGTATCATTCTACGTCTTAGGGACATGTGGTGAATAGACAGATGAGGTCCTTGCCTGCCTTGGAGCTCACAGTCAAGGGGGCACAAACCAGTGATTCTCTTAGTGGAGTCTGTGGACACAGGGCCAGGCCAGGACGTTCATGTTACTGGTCTCAGACAAGGTAGTACTGAACTTGACAGACGTTTTTAGGAACTTCTCTAGTCCTTTGAGTGAGTAATTTTATATTTGTTTAGTTTTTTTTTTTTTTAATAACAGCCTCTTGTTTATCTTTTCTCCATTTTGTTTTTCTAGTAAGCATTTTTATCTTTTACAAGTTCAGTTCAATTCAGTTCAGTTGCTCAGTTCAGCTGTGTCTGACTCTTTGCGACCCCATGGACTGCAGCACGCCAGGCCTTCCTGTCCATCACCAACTCCCAGAGTTTTCCCAAACTCATGTCCATTGAGTCGGTGATGCCATCCAACCATCTCATCCTCTGTCGTCCCCTTCTCCTCCCGCCTTCAATCTTTCCCAGCATCAGGGCTTTTCAAATGAGTCAGCTCTTCGAATCCGGTGGCTAAAGTATTGGAGTTTCAGCTTCAACATCAGTCCTTCCAATGTAGAGGTGTGCAATGGGCTAGAAATTTAGAAAGAGTCATCCCCCATTCGAGAAAATTTGAGAAGCATTTCTCTAAACCAAAAATTGCAGTTCCTGCCATGAAGAGCATGAAGGAGAGTAACAAGGAAACCTGGTTTAAGGAAGGTGGGATCTGATGGAACCTGAAGGATGAGGAGGAACCCACCAGGCAAAGAGCAGAGGAAGCTTTCCAGGCAAGGCGACAGCCTGCGCAAAGGCCCTGGGCTGAGAGAATCAGGAGGCCTGACACAGGACGGAAGTCAGCAGAGCTGGAGCAGACGGAGCAAGGGGAGATGGTGGGAGGTGGGGCCTGATCACTTGGGTGCCCTCAAGAGGCCCCGAAAAGACACCACAGTGTCTTAGGGAAAAGAGTGACATGTCTGGCTTATGAGGAAAGTCTCCCCCTGCTGTTCTGAAGCAGTGGGTTGAACGCAGTGGGAGAGGCCGAGGAAGCCAGCTGGGAGGTGAGTAGTTCAGTCAGCAACTGCACCTGGGGTCAGTGGCCACAGGGTTCCGGGAGAGCTCGCTCCTGTGTAGACGGGGTGAACGCACGTGGCATCAGCACTTCCTCCCTGCCCCTCACAGGTAACACACATCACACCCAGAAAGCCGCTGTGACATCAGTATCTCAGCTGAAATCCAGTCTGGAGACAGGGGTTTTCAGATCAGCTTCTTGGAGCATGCAAACCCTTTCATTAAAAAAAAAAAAAAATTTTTTTTTTTTTTGTTGCACTGTGAGATTTGCAGGATCATTTCCCTGACCAGGAATTGAACCTGTGCCCTCGGCAGTGAAAGTGCTGAGCCTTAACCACTGGAACACCTGGAATTCCCCAAGCCCCACTTTTTGTGGCCTTGCCATGGTGTGCAGGATCTTGGTTCCCTGACCAGAGATCTAATCCTTGCTCACTGCAGTGGAGTCTTAACCACTGGACTGCCAGGGAACTTCCCCAAACCCTTTTAAAAGAAACTTCTTGTGCCTTGGGCGGGCACTTATTGATTGAGACAAGATGCTGCCAAGATGAAATCTGATTTAAAGAAGTCTTTCCTCAAAGATACTCTATTTTTCAACTAAGAAAACAAGCTGAAGAATGGAGAAGGGACTTAATTCAAATTCAGAATTTTTCTGAAACATCAGAGGAGAGACTGGGTAATAGAAAAGTTGGCTGAGTGCCTTTCTATCCCTTGATGTTTGTGTTTCCACAACTGGGTGATAATAGGTGCCCTGAACAATGATGTGAAGATGTATAAACTTTTGAAGTATCTTGTAAATTACTGCTGCTACTGCTAAGTCGCTTCAGTCGTGTCCGACTCTGTGCAACCCCATAGACGGCAGCATGCCAGGCTCCCAGTGAAAGTGAAGTCGCTCAGTCGTGTCTGACTCTTAGCGACCCCATGGACTGCAGCCCACCAGGCTCCTCCATCCATGGGATTTTCCAGGCAAGAGTACTGGAGTGGGTTGCCATTGCCTTCTCTGTGTAAATCACTAAAAGGAAAATTTAATGATTTTAACATGACTTTATGAAGTGTGAATATATTTTTGGCTCTGAGTCTTACGGGATCTTAATATTTCGCAATCATGGATGGAACCCAGGCCCCCTGCAGTGCAAGCATTGAGTCCTAACCACTGGACCACTAGGGAATTCCCAGAATTGTGATGTCTGCATTCATTTTTTTTTTTTTAATGTAGGCTGTAATTGAGACCCTTTTAACAGGATGGTCTGTAAGTCTTCAGTAATTTGCATATATAAGAAATCGGGTGGTTGTATTTCTTCTCCCTGCACTCTGCTGCATCAGCAGAGAAGTTTGCCAGGCCATTGTCATCGAGGCTGCGGCACCCTAGTTCCCAGGCCTGGACCAGTGTTCCTTAGACCCTGAATCATCTTAGTTCCTTAGAGCAGGCATGGAGCCCGGGTGCACACAGTGAAAGTGTGGAGTCTTAACCACTGGGCTCCAGGGAATTTCCTGAAGGGAATTTTCAAAATAGCTTTGGAAATTCAAGTCATGCCTTACAAATAAGTGACTTCTTTGTCTTGGGTCTGCCAGGGAATTTCCTGAAGGGAATTTTCAAAATAAGTTTGAAAATTTGAGTCATGCCTTACAAATAAGTGATTTCTTTGCTCTGGGCCTGCCACAGAGCTCTTCATAGACGGTTTCTTCCTTTTTTTTTTCCCCCGACTACGTTTGCTTTATGTATTCTTTTTTTCTTGACCTTTTCTTCTTTTTTAAAAAGCTTATTTTATTGTTTAGTATAGTTGATTTGCAATGTTGTGTTAAATTCTGCTGTACAGAAAAGTGATTGTTATACATATATACATATATATGTTCTTTCTCATATTCTTTTCTGTTACGATTTATCACAGGTTACTGAATATGGTTTCGTACACTATACAGTAGGACCTTGTTGTTTATTCGTTATATACATAATAGTTTATTGTTGTTGAGTCACTAAATCCTGTCTGACTCCAACCCGATGGCTGTAGCCCACCAGGCTCCTCTGTCCATGGGATTTCCCAGACAAGAATACTGAGTGGGTTGCCATTCCCTTCTCCAGGGAATCTTCCCGAACCAGGGATCAAATCCGTATCTCCTGCATTGGCAGGTGGATTCTTTACCACTGAGACACCAGGGAAGCCGAGATAATAGTTTATATCTGCTAATACCAGACACCCAATCCATCCCTTCCTTACCTTCTACCAACCCGCCTTGGCTACCACAAGTCTATTCTCTTCATAGAAGTTTGCTTATTAAATAAGTCTAAGTAAATTCGTGTCAACTATCCAAGCCACACTTTGTAATTTCTTTGAATTTATTTCATTATTCTAAAAATGATCATGGAAGACCCATTATCACTTTTTTAAATAATTAGAGCTTAAAATGCATATTACATGAATGGATAGGCTGTCGGTACATCGTGTTGACAAGTAAACAGTAGTGATTCGCTGTTGCTGTAGCTGTGTAGTCTCTCAGTCTGTCCGACTCTTTGTGACACCATGGACGGTAGCCTGCCCAGCTCCTCTGTCCATGGGCTTCCCAGGAAAGAGAGGGTTGCCATTTCCCTCTCCAGGATACCTTCCCAGACCTGGAATCGAGCCTGTGTCTCCTGCATTGGCAAGAGAGTTCTTTACCACTGAGCCACCAGGGAAGCCCCCCGCTTTGCTGGCGGGAGTGTAAAATCTCAGCTTCCTCCCCAGCAATTTGGCAATACATGGGGAATATGAGCTTTTAAGAAAATTTATATCCCTTACCCTTTTATAAGTATTTCCTTGAGACAGAATCAGAGATAAGGACAAATATGTTTATACACAGACAAAAGAAGAGGGCAACAGAGGATGCAGTGGTTGGATGGCATCACTGATTCAATGGACATGAACTTGGGCAAGCTTCAGGAGATGGTGAGGGACAGGAAAGCCTGGTGTGCTGCAGTCCATGGGACTGTGAAGAGTCAGACACGACTCAGAGACTGAACAATATCAACACTTTCTATAATAATAATATTTACCAAAAAATGAAAACAGAATCATCCTAAAAGTCAGTAATAGAGAATTTACAATATAAATTATGGTGCATCCATATGACACAATATTGTGCAGTTGTTAAATGCTCATGTGCTATTTGAAAAAGGAAGCAAAATTATTTTTACACCATGATCCTTATTTGTTAAACCCACAATACATGTATCCTTGAAAAGAAAGTTGAAAGTTAAGTCACTCAGTTGTGTCCGACTCTTTTCAACCCCGTGGACTGTAGCCCACCAGGCTCCTCTGTCCATGGGATTCTCCAGGCAAGAATACTGGAGTGGGTTGCCATTTCCCTCTCCAGGGGATCGTCCCAACCCAGGGATCAAACCCAGGTCTCCTGCATTGCGGGCAGATGCTTTAACCTCTGAGCCACCTTAGAAGAGCTTATAGAATCTGTTTAAAGTAATTATTCTGGAGTGATGGATTATGGGCAATTCAATTTTTTTTTGTTTTCTACAATTTCTTCAAAAACTATTCATTTCAATGAAGTCCAATTTATCTATTTTTTCCCCTAGTTTGTATTTTTTGGGTTGTATTTAAGAAATCTTTGCTAAATCCAAAGTCATTACTATTTTCCCATAAGACTTATATTAGGAGTTTTGTAGTTTGGATTTTTTTCTTTCTTTTTCTTTTTTTTTGGCCATCTAACACAGCTAGTAAGATCATAGTTCCTCAATCAGGGATTGAACCATGTGCCCTTGGCAGTGAAAGCGTAGAGTTCTAACCACTGGATGGCCAGGGACTTCCCTGGTTTCTATAGTTTAAAAATTCTCTACAATGAATATGTATTTTTTAAAAAATAAGTGATACTTGTTAAAAATAACAATGAAAATATTTAAGCCATCAGTCCTTAGATATCAATTCATATCTATTACTTATGGATTAAAAATTCTGTAATAATGAAATAACCTTAGTCAAAATATTATAGACTTAATCAAGGGTATTTCTAATGTAGCTTATTGATTCATAGACTGTGTGGTTAATGGGGTCTTCAGTACCTTTCAATTAGGTAAGTTATTTGCTCATAGCATTTTCACGATTAATCCAACATGAAAAATCTGATTTAGCCCAACCACTAACTACCACTAATCTTACTGGTGACAAGAAAGTCCTGATAAGGATGGGTTGGAGAGGTGAAGATGAGGGCAAGTTTGGGATTTAACTTCACTGAAACCATTTTCTTTGAGGGATTGGATATCTGATCTGATTTCGTTTACTTCAGATCTTTGAACAAATCATTACCCAGGGGTGTTAGGGAGGGAAGGAGTTAAGCAGTGCTTGATCTAGGATTTGTTTTGGAATCACTTATCTACCGGGCTGTTGAGAACAATAAACATTTTCTAAATACCTAGAGGAATGAAAGTAGATTCTTTCTAGTAAGAAAGTGGCAGGCAAAACTTGGTTACTTCTCTATATTCATTCAGATGAATGTTTGAGCAAAAAAAAAAAAACAAAACCCTCAAACCAAAACAAAGCATAAAAGTTTCCTTTTAAATTGGTCATCATCTGTACCTGGTGTGTGGCCCTCTCAGACTTCTAAGATGACGTATGAAAAATATTTATTTTGTAAAATAAAGTTCAAAAAGGCAAAGATACCATCAACTTAGACCAAACACTCAATAACTTCTGCAAATGGATTGTCAATAGGCATTGACATATTACACATTCCTCATTTTGGCCAGGGAGGGGTAGAGTTATTCTCAAGGTTAAGTAAAGGTCACCTCTCTCTGCCAACTGCCACTCAGTGGTGATGGAGAAGTAAAGGCTGGAGTTGGGTGCCTGGAAGTTTCACTTAAGCAAATGGCCCCAGTCTGTCTGTTCACTCAGGTCATTTTGTTAGTTTTCCCATAATTGTACTAGATCTGTAGTCAAGTGAACTACACTGACTGATTCATCACTGATAGAATCTCTGAGCTGGGTTGACAGTTCTTTAATCTGTGCCTTCATAGCCAGAGGCCATTATTTCTAATTGCCTTTCATTCTTTCATCTATTTTTCATACACATTAAATTTAATCTTCACATTCAACGATGACTGGGAATTTGATCTGAAGCAGCTACTGAACTATGTTCATAAACTTCAGTAGCTTCAAAAAAAATTTTTAAGGGCTCATCAAAATTCAAAAGTAGAAAACAAATAACAGTGGCTTTCTAGTGATTTAAGGTTGCTATAAGATCTTGGGATTGATAATTCTAATTAAAAACAAAATTGGGGGGCCACACAGAGAAGCGTGTGGGGTCTTAGTTCCCTGACCAGGACTCGAACCTGCATCTCCTTCATTAGAAGTATGGAATCTTAATCACTGGCCCACCGGGGAAGTCCCTGTGTTGATAATCTTAAATATTTAGGTTCTCAAATGATTTGGCTCCTTGAAAGAAGAAAAGGAGTGTGCCTCTCTTTCATTGCACTTTCAAAACAATTTGACGGAGGACACTTTTGATGATTCAGACAGGAACCTCTGAACTTTTTCTTTTACGTTTATCAACTCTATACTTCGCTCTTCTGTGCTAGGAACTGAGGACCCAAGGTGAATCAGACAAGTCCCCTCGGAGGAAGACAGAGAGAGCAAAGTATGTGTGTGGCCCTGTGGGTCTAGCCCAGAGGACATCCCGAGAGGCAGGGAAGCAGGTCTGGGTGTGGCTGGGGAGCAGCAGGGAGCACCGTGGAGCAGGGCCCGTGAATCCCAGGGGTTTCCCCTCCCCTGCCTGATTCAACCCTCAGGATTACCCAAAAGCAGGTCTGTCCATCCCTCAGGTGAGAGGACTGAGCTTCAGGGAGTGAACGCTCCAAGGTCCCCCCACGTGCAGCCAGGACCTGAGAACTGGTGTCCAGATGGGCTCTGATCCAAGGTTCAAACTCTTTCTCTCTTTTTTAATATATATATATATATATTTTTTTTTTTTTTGACTACACTGGTCTTCACTGCTGTGCATGGGCTACTCTCTCGCTGCTATTTTTGGGCTTCCTGTTGCGGAGCTTCTCTTGTTGCCGGGCACAAGCCCCAGGACGCATGGGCTTCAGCAGCTGTGGCACAGGCGTTTATTTGCCCTGAGGCACGTGGAGATCTTTGCAGCCCAGGGATCGAACCTGTGTTCACTGCCTTGGCAGGCAGATTCTTTTTTTTTTTTTTTGTAAAAGAAAATTTATTTTTAACTGGAGGAGAATTATTGTGCTGATTTCTGCCACACATCAACATGAATCAGCCACAGGTACACACACCCATGTCCCCTCCTGCCTCCCTCCCCATCCCACCCTTCTCAGTTGTCACAGAGCCCCTGTTTGAGTTCCCTGAGTCATACAGCAAATTCCCATTGGTTCTCTATCTTACATATGGTATTGTAAGTTTCCATGTCGCTCTCTCCATACATCTCACCCTCTCCTCCCCTCTCCCCGTGTCCGTAAATCTGTCCTCTCTGTCTGTTGGCGGGCAGATTCTTAACCACTGCGTCATCAGGGAAGCCCATGAGGTGACTTCTTACGGCAGCCACTAATACAGTGATGACAAGAACTGTGGACAAGAAGAAAAGTAGGGTGGTGATCCCAATGAGGAAAAACAAGACATAGAGTCATGAGCATCATCACATGAGGGCCTACTGTGTGCCAGGCAGGTTTGTATTTATTTATTTATTTTAAAATATTTATTCATTTATTTGGTTGCTCGGAGTCTTAGCTGAAGTACACGGGATCTTTCAGTTGTGGTGTGCCAACTCTTAGTTGCGGCGTGTAGGGTCTAGTTCCCTCTTGTTCAGTCGCTGAGTTGTGTCTGACTCTTTACAACCCCATGGGCTGCAGCATGCCAGGCTTCCCTGTCCTTCACAGTCTCCCAGAGTTTGCTCAAACTCATTGTCCATCGAGTTGGTGATGCCATCCAATCATCTCATCCTCTGTCATTCCCTTCTCCTTCCGCCTTCAATCTCTCCCAGCATTAGGGTATTTTACAGTGAGTCACTTCTTCCCATTAGGTGGCCAAAATATTGGAGTTTTAGCTTTAGCCATCTGTCCTTCCAATGAATATTCAGAGTTGATTTCCTTTAGGATGGACTGGTTTGATCTCCTTGCTGTCCAAGAGATTCTCAAGAGTCTTTTCTATTCAGTGATTAGGGATGAAACCCAGGCTCCCTGAATTGGGAACATGAAATCTTAGCCACTGAACCACCAGAGAAATCTGAAGCATTGTTTTAAGTACGTTATATAGCCATGTTTCCCTAGAGCTTATACAGTTGATGTTGTTGTACTCAGACAAACTAGGGCTCAGAGAAGTCAGTGACACACCCCAGGTGACTCTGGCTGGAAATAGCAGAGCTGGGCTTTGTTTACTTCGCTTCTTGGAAGTTGGTCATCCAAATGTGTATTTAGTCCCTGATTGGATGTAACACTGAACTTTATTAGTATTCAAACCTGAAAATTAAAGCTACCTATTATTCCTATATTTTCTATGTAAATATTTTAGAATATCTATTTATGTGCCGTGCGGGGTCTTAGTTGTGGCATGTGAACTCATACACATGGCCTGCGGAGTCTTAGCTTTCTGACCAGCGATCAAACCCAGGCCCCCTGCGATGGGAGTGTGGAGTCTTAGCTATTGGGCCATGAGGGAAGTCCCTCTTTTATTTTCTATAGTGAAAAAAAGTGGGACAAGCAGTGATTACCGTGCCACATTCAGGCATCTTACTCATTTTTGCTGCTACAGATTTACCAAAAAAAAAAAGAGAGAGAGAGAGAGAGAAAATACAGTGTCTTTCCCAGGGAGAACAGACCGGCACAGGTGACGGCCTCCTTTGGTGGGAGATGTGCACGCGTGGGTGTTTGGGGGCAGGTAGCGTTAAGGGAAGACAAGAGGTTTCCGAGTAGAAGCGGGTTCGTAGCCTGGAGACCATCCCTACTCTGGCATTTTGTTTCAAAGGCCCACCGTCTCTCCACATGTGGCTCACGGTCCATTCCCATCAGACTCTCCAAGGATACCTGTTAAACATGCAGATTCCGAGGACTTTCAGGCTCACTAGAGCTGGGAACCTGCATTTCAGCAGCTCCTTAGGTGTTCTTGGGCCCTTCAGAGGTTGAGGATAGACATCCCACCCCATCTGGCAATTGGCAGACTATCCCAGCAGGAAAAGACGATGACTCTGTGCCTAGACCTTGAAGGGAAGCGTAAGGGCAGGTTCAGGTGCAGCTGTGGTTGAAAGTGAAAGTGAAGTCGCTTAGTTGTGTCTGACTGTTTGCGACCCCATGGACTGTAGCCTACCAGTCTCCTCTGCCCATGGGATTTTCCAGGCAATAGTACTGGAGTGGATTGCCATTTCCTTCTCCAGGGGATCTTCCCAACCCAGGGATCGAACCTGGGTCTCCTGCACTGTAGACAGACACTTTACCATCTGAGTGGCTGTGGTTGGGCAACACAGAATATTAACAACAGTGACTGAAACGAGATGGAAGACTATCTCGCCACGTCTGTGTCCAGGCCTGGGCCGTTCGGAGCTGGAAAGGTGCCGCGACTCAGGTCCTTTCTATCTTTTTGTTCTGTTGCTGGGTGGCTTCTGTTCTGTGGTCCAAGGTGACGCCTTGGTTTTCCAGTCAAAATCCCCATGCTGGGCACTAGGATTGAGGAGGTATGAAGGGATGCTCCTTCTTCGAAAGGCAGTTTACGGAAGTTGCACACCCTCCCTCCCCTTCCATCCTGGGCATTGCCCAGAAGACCCCCAGCTGCCCTGCCTGGCTGAGAGCTTTGTTCTGGGTTACCACATGGAACCATTTCGGAGGCAGCTGGATGGGGGCAGATATAGAAACTCCTGTGGCCGGGTGGGTGTCCCACCCCAGCGGTGATGCCTCCGTGTGTTGAGATGGGGAGTCGTGCAGCCCCCAGGGTGGGGGCCTTGAACGGAGTGGTCAGTTGGGGCAGGTGGACACTCGTGCAACACACATGAGCCCAGGGTCATCTTTTGGCGGGGTTGGGAGAGGGTGGGACAATGGTAGAGATGGCAAATACCATGCACTAAAAGCTAGTATTTTCTCCCATTTTCTAAATTTTTTTGTTTATTTATTTTTGGCTCTGCTGGGTCCTCATTGGTGCCAGCAGACTTTCTCTAGTTGCGGCGGGCGGGGGCTACTCTCTAGCTGTGGTAGGCAGGCTTCTCATTGCAGTGGCTTCTCTTGTGGAGTACATGCTCTAGGGCACGTGGACTTCAGTCGCCGTAGCCCGCGTGCTCAGTAGTTGCAGTGCGTGGGCTTAGTTGCTCAGCAGCGTGGGACCTTCTGGCACCAGGGATCGAACCCATGTCTCCTGCACTGGTAGATGGATTCTTTCACCCCTGAGCCACCAGGAAAGCTCTCTTTTCTTGGATAGAATAAGGGAGTAACAGTCGAGGGAGGGTGAGGAAGGCCCCCCACAAATAATTCTGAAATTCTTGTCAGTGATGGACAGTGGGAACATGTTTAGCCAGATTTGGGAAAATGGAACACTGACATTTCATATGCTCCAAATGTGAGGAACATCTCGCATCCTGCTGTATTAGCCAGGGTTCTCCGAATAAACAGAACTGAGAGGATGTGCCTAGAAACATCAGAGGAGATTTATTGTGGGTGGGAATCAGCTCATGTGAGGATAAGGGCTGAGATGTGCTGCAGTCTGCCATCTGTAAACTGCAGAACCAGAAAGTGGGTGGTGTGGATGATGCTTGCCCATGCTGGGGGCGGGCAGAACGTTGTCTGAGCAAATGCTAAGCGTTTCCAGAAACAGCCTAATGGACAGACCCAGAAATAGTGTTTTACTAGTTTTCTGAGCATGCCTTAGCCCAGTCAAGTGGATATATAAAATTATCCATCCCACCAGCTTAAGGGTAGTAGGTGATGTTAAGTGAGTTAAAGGGAGTGTGTAAATCGATAGAATCATTTTTGGAGATTAGTCTGGAGTCATATGTTGTCTTTAAAATGTTCAAGACAGAGATTTATCTGGTGATCTAGGGGTTAGGTCTGAGCACTTTCACTGCTGAGGGCACAGGTTCAATCCTTGGTCAGGGAACTAAGATCCCACAAGCTATGCGGTGCAGCCAAAAAAAAAAAAAATTCAAGCCTTTTTGATCCTGTAATAATTCCAATATAAAGAATCTAGCTCAGGGGCACGCTTCCTCAAAGATATTTGCTGTTTTGATTACTTAAATGGGGAGAAGCAAGGGGGTAGGCGGGAGGGAGGCTCAAGAGGGAGGAGACATATTTATACTTATGGCCGATTCACAATGTTGTACAGCAGAAACCAACACAATTACAAAAATAATTTTAAAAACTGGTAGTTCAAGATCAAGCAAAATAAGAATTAAGTACTTGGGACTGAATAAACTGATGAGGATGATGACAAAAATTAAAATAAAATAGGGAGAAACAGGATACCACCTAAGTGGCTAGTGCGGAGGGCCTGTGGTCTTTCTTCACATTTCTGCCTCAGTGACTGAGACACTTCTGCCTTCCTGGAGAAGAACTGGGGAAAAGGGTTCCCTCTGATCACTGCTCCTTACCCTCACAACAAACGTGTCTGTTAGTCACTCAGTCATGTCCAGCTCTTTGTAACCCCATGGACTGTAGCCAGCCAGGCTCCTCTGTCCAAGGAATTCTCCAGGCAAGACTGGAGTGGGTTGCCATTGCCTTCTCCCTGGATCCTCCTGATCCAGGGATCAAACCAGGGTCTCCTGCATTGCAGGTGGATTCTTTACCATCTGAGCCACCAGGGACAGGGGCAATTTAGCCGATGGTGGAAACAGGCCAAGGCTACTGACCGCGCACCAGCTGTCTGCTGTCTGCCTGGACCGCCCAGGTTGCCGCAGAGCACACACCCTCGTGCATGCAGCTGGTCTCACCAAGCCTCCAGCTCTGCACACCCACCCCCGCTCACATCAGCTGTAGGGACAAGAGCCTGGTTTGGGCTTCAGGCTTATAATGTGGATTTATGCTGTATTTTTAGTCCTGTTGGGTGCTTCTCCTTCTCAGAGGGTGGTGAGGGGTGACTGTGCTTCCTGGGAGGTGTGTGCCATCCCAGGAGTATCGCCAAGTACAGGGAGAAGAGGTGGGACTGGGAGCCCAAGCGTCTAAAGGCAGGAGGGGCCGTGGAGTCTGGCAGCAGCTGCCGCAGGCTGACTCACAGCTGCCCGTCTGCTGTGCGGGGGTAGGGTGTGGGTGGGCCCCAGGAACAGGCTGAATAACACAGTCGGCACAAGTGGAGTGTGAGTCACTGTGAGGCTGGCGTTATCAGCCCAGGCCACGTGACCCTCTGCGACCATGCCCCCCCTCAAGCAGAGCTTAGATACTCTGGATTTGCAGAAATAGCCAAAGACAGGCATCGAAGTACTGGAGAGTTTTTCCTCTGGGTCATGGGAAACAGAAGAAATCTTGGCGCACGAATGCCCTTGTTCAGGAAAGACAACTGTATTTTCTCTACAGTCATCATTTCTGACACTGTAGCTCCCTAGGTCCCTGAGGTTTCCATCACATCTCTGGCACACCTGGGACTTTTGTGGTGATGGGGTATGGTGTGGGGAGCGAATATTTAGTCCTGGTCATCAATCCATACTAGGGACCCCAAGACACCAGCCGTCCCTGGGTATGTGGCCCCTGCTGCTGCTAAGTCACTTCAGTCGTGTCCGACTCTGTGTGACCCCATAGACGGCACTTGGTGGCTATCTCAAAGTGCTGTCTTTTGGATAATGCACTTTTGTTGTCTGTTGACTTAGACTAGGCTTCCCTCGGAAGAAGGCAATGGCACTCCACTCCAGTACTCTTGCCTGGAAAATCCCATGGACGGAGGAGCCTGACCAGGCTGCAGTCCATGAGGTCGCTAAGAGTCGGACACAACTGAAGTGACTTAGCAGCAGCAGCGGCAGGCTGAGAAGGCAATGACAACCCACTCCAGTATTCTTGCCTGGAAAATCCCATGGGAGGAGCCTGGTAGGCTGCAGTCCACAGGGTCGCTAAGAGTCGGGGTAACTCCTACAGCAGTTGACTTAGCTGGGTTTTCTAAGGCAAGGGGCTAGTAATATAATATGCTATGTCCTTCTGACTTTTTGAAAAAGTGCAATATACAAAACATGAGTGCTAAGTCATTTCAGTCATGTCTGACTCTTTGCCACCCCATGGACTATAGCCCGCCAGGTTCCTCTGTCCATGGAATGTTCCAGGGAAGAATACTGGGGTAGGTTGCTACTTCCTTCCCCAGGGGATCTTCCCGACCCAGGGAGCGAACCTGGGTCTCCCGCATTGGCAGATGGTGGATTCTGTACCATTGAGCCACCGGGGTACCCTTATATACAAGACATTTTTGGCCAACTCTGCTTAAGGAGTCAGACTTGTTCTAATGAGAGCCTTGGCAGCAGAAAATCCAAGCTCCTAATAGAGATCCTTCTGACTAAGGGAGGGCAGTATTTTGGATTTAAATGCTGTTGGCATTTCATAGGTAGTTTCATTTTTGAACTTCTAACTCTCACTGCGGATCTAATTACTGGAGGGGGTCTTGTTAAAATCACAACATTTCTTCTATCACTGATATTTTCTATTTGGAATATTTCATGCTATGTTGGGCTGACTGCAAAATACAGGGTTTTTCCAACGTTTTCCTTATGACGTGCAGCAGGCCAGTGCGTCAGACATCATGGCCCTATTACTGAAGCAACGTTGTTACAAAATACACGGCTGTCAGCCCCAGGCTCCCATGAAAGCAGAGCCTGCAACAGAGGCCTGTGTAGGCAGTCTGTCTGCAAAGCGACACTAGGGAGGAGATAGAAAGGGAGCAAGACAAAGAGGACCAGCTCACCCCGAGTTCAGCATTGCCATGGTAACCACAGCTCAGGCTCACCAGGGCTGCCTGGAGCTCAGGAAAGGCGGCTTAGGTCCAGCTCTAGGGGAGCCTAACGCCTGCCCACCGTGTCCTGTGGGAGTCCACTCCCTCTGCTTCCAGGGCGAGCGGTCAGGTGGCACCTGTGTGGACCTGGTCAGAGCAGCATCAGTGGCCCCAGTAAGAGGTGGGACAGAGACAATCCCAAGTGACCACAACAGGTGTTCAATCAAGCTATTAACCAAGTGCAATGCACTCTGCTATAATTTATTCTACTCGAGTACACACATGTACACACACACACACACACATTCAAGTTGAGGTCCACTAACCAGTGGTTTTCAAAGTGCAGTCTTTTCAGTGGGTGAAAAGTGAAAGTGTTGGTCGCTCAGTCATGTCCAACTCTTTGCGGCCCCATGGACTGTAGCCTGCCAGGCTCCTCTGTCTGTGGGGGTTGTCTAGGCAAGAATACTGGGAGTGACATTATCAGAGAAATGCAAATCAAAACCACAGTGAGGCACCATCTCACAACGGTCAGAATGGCTGCGATCAAAAAGTCTACAAACAATAAATGCTAGAGAGGGTGCGGAGAAAAGGGAACCCTCCTACACTGTTGGTGGGAATGCAAACTAGAACAGCCACTATAGACAACAGTGTGGACATTCCTTAAAAAACTGGAAATAGAACTGCCATATGACCCAGCAACTCCACTGCTGGGTATACACACCGAGGAAACCAGAACTGAGAGAGACACGTGTACCCCAATGTTCATCGCAGCACTATTAAAAATAGCTAGGACATGGAAGCAACACAGGTGTCCACAGGCAGATGAATGGAAAAGCTGTGGTACATATACACAATGGAATATTACTCAGCTATTAAAAAGAACACATTTGAATCAGTTCTAATGAGGTGGATGAAACTGGAGTCTATTATACAGAGTGAAATAAGTCAGAAAGAAAAACACCAATACAGTATACTAATACATACACACACACACAAACACACATATATAATTTAGAAAGATGGTAACAATGACCCTATATGTGAGACAGCAAAAGAGACACAGATGTAAAGAAAAGACTTCTGGACTCTGTGGGAGAAGGTGAGGGTGGGATGATTTCAGAGAATAGCACTGAAGCATGTATATTACCACCGGTGAAACAGATCGCCAGTCCAGGTTCAATGCATGAGACAGGGCCCTCAAAGCCGGTGCACTGGGACGACCCAGAGGGATGGGACGGGGAAGGAGGTGGGAGGGGTGTTCGGGACTGTGGGACATATGTACACCTATGGCTGATTCATGTCAGTATATGGCAAAAACCACAACAATATTAAGTAACTATAATAAATTAATTAAAAAAATACTGGAAGTGAAAGTGAAGTGAAAGGCACTCAGTCGTGTCCAACTCTTGTGACCCTATGGACTGTAGCCCCCAACGTTCCTCTGTCCATGGGATTCTCCAGGCAAGAATACTGAAGTGGGTAGCCTAGCCCTTCTCCAGGGGATCTTCCAGACCCAGGAATCGAACCTAAGTGCCCTGCATTGCAGGCAGATTCTTTAGTGAAGAATACTGGGGTGGATTGCCATTTCCTTCCTCAGGGGATCTTCCTGACCCAAAGGTTGCACCTGCCTCTCTTGAGTCTCCTGAATTTGCAGCTGGATTCCTTATCCCTGAGCCCCTGGGGAAGCCCTTGCAGGGGGCCTGTGAGGTCAAAACCATTTTCGTAATAACACTAAGATGCTATTTGTCTTCTTCACATCCATTCTGAGTGTTCAGTGGAATCTTCCAGAGGTTTGGGGCATGTGGTATCACAACAGATTGCAGATGCAGGTCTGAGAACCCAGCTGTCTCCCTTTAAGCTAGATGCTAAATAGGTTCACAAAAATGTAAAACAATTCTACTTGTCTCACTAAATTTGTTCTGGAAAATATAGTTATTTTTCTAAATAAACTATTACTTAAATACAACAAAATTTAATAGGCTTATTATATAAACAAATACTTTTAACATTCCTATTTTCATTTCTAAATGTAATCCATGTATACAAAATATCTTTGGGGCTTTACGCAAGTATAAATAAAGGAGTCTTGAGATTTAAAAAGAGGAGGGAGAGAAAAAAAAAAAAAGCTGAGAATCACTGCACTAAACTGATCGTGACCTTTAAAAGAATCACCGCCCACAGTTCGGCGGGGAGAAGACAGCTCTGCTAACTGCCACTCTCTCTTCCAAAGTGAATGGCCATTCCCCTGGCTGACCCCAGGCTCGGTCAAGTCCAGCTGATGAAGGCAGAAGTTCCGATCCTGGCTGCAAGTTATAAGCATCTGGGAGATGTTAAAAATTACCCAGCCTGTGCCCCAGCTCGGACCAATGAATCAAAATTTCTGGGGATGGGGCACAGTACTGTTCTTTTGTCATTGTCGTTCAGTCACTCAGTCGTGTCCGACTCTCTGTGACCCCATGGTCGATAGCCCTCCAGACTCCTCTGTCCATGGGATTCTCCAGGCAAGAATACTGGAGTGGGTGGCCATTTCCTTCTTCAGGGAGGTCTTCCCAACCCAGGGACTGAACCCATAACTCCTGCATCTCCTGTACTGCAGTTATTCTCTCCACTGAGCCCCAGGGAAGCCTCTCCTAGTTCACCCCACTATTCTAACGTTTATCACCACAGGTTAGTTTTTCCTGATTCTGACCTCCATATAAATGGCATCACACGGTATACACGTACTCTGTTATGTCTGGGTTTTTACGCCCAACATTGTATCTGTGACGTTCACTCATGTTGCTAGGTAATTTTTCGTGTTTGCAGGGCTGTGTGGTTTTCTACTGTGTAAACATGACATAGTTTATCGACCATTCTACCCCTGACAGAGTTGGCTGGTCCCTTCAAACTGCTCTTAAGTATGGTGACATGCCCTTACCATAAACTGACTTGGGAACCGGGACTCACTAGAGGACAGAAACAGCACCTTCACACCATCCGGCTCACGCCTGTACAAGGCAGGGATAAGGCTGCTATGTCGTGTCAGTCGTGTCCGACTCTGTGCGACCCCACAGACGGCAGCCCACCAGGCTCCCCCGTCCATGAGATTTTCCAGGCAAGAGTACTGGAGTGAGGTGCCATTGCCTTCTCCAGAACTTGCATGTCAGTATGCAAGTTCTAGTTTTCCCAACTATTGAAAATTAGTAGTTTCTTTTTCTTTTCTTTCTTTCCTGTTTGTAGTAAAGCACAGTTAATTTTGCATAAATGAAAAAGTGTCTCCAAACCTGTGTAGAGATTTAAGTTATCGAAAGTTACGTGGCCTTGAATGCTGGATGAATTTAGATTTGGTCCCACTGGCCAACTGTGAGTAAACTCTTGCTTAATTGTGTATGGTTTGTTTTTTCAAACTTATTTCCATCTAAAATTCTTCACCTTACGTGAGACATACCCAGATATTAGTATGGCGTGTATGCACACTAAGTCGCCTCAGTTGTGTCTAACTCTTGTGACGCTATGGACTTGTCCTGTCAGGCTTGTCTGCCTTTGGGATTCTCCAGGCAAGAATACTGGAGTGGGTTGCCATTCCCTTCTTCAGGGGATCTTTCTGACCCAGGGATTGAACCCAAGTCTCTTTATGTTTCCTGCATTGGTAGGCAAGTTTTTTATACCACTAGCACCACCTGGGAAGTCCCAGCAGAGTTACTCAAACTAATCCGTATACCAAATCCTCCAACCCCTTCAATGGTACTTCCCCAAATCTGCTTCAGTGGAAGGCACAACCGTCTCCTCAATTTCTTAACTCAAAAACACCTAGGAGTGACCCTTGACCCACAACCCCTCTCGTGACTGCCTACCCTGAAGCGCCAGATCCAGCTGTGCCACCAACAAATGTTACAAAGCCACCTGCTCCTCCCCAGCCCCACTGCCACCCCTCTGCAAGCACTGCCTGCCTGGACTAATGCAATAGTCTCCTGATCAGTCTCAAGTCCATAGTCCTGCCCCACGCCAAGTCCCCCTCTGAATCCACCCTCCATTCACGGCCCAGTGGCTTATATTTTTTTCTTTTTTTTTGGCTGGGCCTTGTGGCTCGTGGGATCTTAGTTCCCTAGGGATTGAACCTGGGCCCTTTGCAGTGAAAGAGTCCAAATCACAGGACTGCCAGGGACTTCCCCCCAGTGGCTTTTAAAGACACAGATCGGGCCACGTCCCACTCTTCCTTAAAACCTCCCAATGGCTCAGTATCTAAAGTGCCTCACGCCCATCATAGTGACAGGTAAACCTGATGTCTCATGCGGGCCCACACCATGCTCACACCCTCCTGCAGCAAGCAAGCACTAGGCCCCCTGCTGGCCGTAGGACACACCAAGTTCCTTCAACCAGCAGGCCTCTGCCCTGGTTCAGTACAGAAAGCTCCTTCCTGCCCTGGTCATCTTCATAAATGGCCACTGATTCTGCTGATCAAATCTCAACTCCAACGGTCTCCTCTCAGCAGCCCTCCCTGACCACCCACGTAGTTGTCCCTTAGACACATATCTGATGGTGAGGACACATTAAATGTCTCCTCTCCAAAGTTTGAGAGTTTGAATTCTGGGCTTCGAAGAACAAACAGCGGGGAGGATACAACTGCCCTTTGAAAATTACAACATGAATGCCTTTTTGCCATATGGAAACTCCAGTATTTTGGTCACCTCATGCGAAGAGTTGACTCATTGGAAAAGACTGATGCTGGGAGGGATTGGGAGCAGGAGAAGGGGACGACAGAGGATGAGATGGCTGGATGGCATCACTGACTCGATGGATGTGAGTCTGAGTGAACTCCAGGAGTTGGTGATGGACAGGGAGGTCTGGTGTGCTGCGATTCACGGGGTTGCAAAGAGTCGGACACAACTGAGCAACTTAACTGAACTGAATGCAGTATTTATTCTGTCCATTAGTAACTACTATTTGATAACATTTATAATATTATTAGAACTTAATATAAAAGAAGTTCAACCTTTTTTTTTTTAACACTGGATATTAATCAGAAAGACAGTCTAAATTAGTATGGTTGAAACCTTTACATCAAAAATTTATAATAAATGTTTGGTATTAGTTCACATACAATTAAGTTTTTGGTGTAAAGTTATTTGGCTTCAAGAAAGAACATTTGGTTTACTTCACTAATAGGAATATCTCTTAGTGCTGGGATGGCCTCTTCTTGGTCTTTCTTGTGCTGTTGGTTTTTGGCATAGTTATCTGTAAGAAGAAGACAAAAGGCTCTGTTTTATCCAAGTAATCTCTTCAACAGTCTCTGTGCTTGTGGAGACCCACCATGTAGTATACTGGGCTAACGTCTGGATAAGGACAAATACCATGTGTGATGTAATTAAAAGGCCCCTTAAATCCTCTTTTTAGAAGAAATGTCCCAATTAGTATAAAAACCAGCAAAGTACTTTTTGCAACCTCTAACTTGGATAATTTATTATTTCATTCAACTGTACAATGATGATTCAAGTCCCATCGCACTATGCTCACAGGAACAGAATTACACCAACACCCCAAAACTATGAAACTATTTGGTACAATCCTTCATACAAACTTCACAATTTCCCCTCTTTGTACAAACTGTCTATGTGCTGTAATTCCAACCAAATATGCAGGAAACATAGCAGGTTACCTGTGACTCTTCTGACCATATAACTGGTGTCTGGGGTACATAGTAACCCCAAAGACACCCTCCCCCTGCCACCCAAGTTCTTCCTCCCAGACAGAGTCTGCAGGGACCTCTTTTGTCATTCCTGGATCCACACAACCTGTTTAGGATGACAGAAATTTCTCCCAGGCAGAGCTGCTAGGGAACACGTTACATATTTGTGGCTGTTAACTAGTGCTATTAAACAGTGTTTTCACAAAAGCTTATTTGTGCCCTGTGACCACTTTCTTTGGTGTAACTGTTGATCTATTTCTCCCAGGTTCTTTCTACTGCGACCATATGTGGCACTTGCCGTAGCCTGCTTTTGGTCGCTTCTCTTGATAAGTGTTAATACCCCCTCCTGCCTCCCCTAGCGCTTTCCTCGGATATAAATTTACCTGTGATATTATGAATGGAGTCAAGTGGAGAGGTACTCATCATGTTTATTCCAAATAAGAGGACATAACCGATGACTATGGTAATGAGGAGATACACAGGCAGAGCAACAGCCCAATACCTGCAGAAGAGAATACTAAATAGGCAACAGACTTCACATCACCAAGTTATTACACTTTTAGTTTATCTTTTGGCGGTGGTGGGTCTTCATTGCTACACTTGGCCTTTCTCTAGTTGTGGAAAGTAGGCTTCTCTTGTTTTGGGGCACGGGAGCTGTTTCTTTTGGCGTTTACCTCCACTTTTCTATACAACATACTCATATCATTGCTTCTTGATTCGTTTTCAAATTCAGATTATTTTCTCTGAACTTCCTAATATGGACATGGAGACATTTATATAAATAATGTTTGCAACTGAGCACCGTGATGTTTTTGTAGTAATTACCACTTTTAGTCTGTTTGCTTGGTTTTCCATGTACCTATCAATAATCAATCCTCCAATTCTCTGACAGATTCTAATATGCCTCTTGATACATTTAAGCATGTCAAATGCTCTCACGTTTTATTGGTGTATGATTTCTTTCTTTCTTGCCATTTTCTCTTTCTGGAACTTCTAAGACTTGGATTTCTTGCTGTTTTACTTCTCTCATCTTGTCTCTGTTTTCTGTTTTGCTATACTCTATTCTACTTTCTGGAGATTACTTTCGGTGTTTCTTCTAAACGTTCAATTAAAATGTTAACTTTGGTTATCAGAGTTGTAATTTCTATGCAGTAGTTCTCTGAACATTCCTTATTTATAGCATCCTGTTGCTTCATAGTTATACTCTTTTCTTATCTCTGAGGATTTTGTTAACGTTTTCTTTTGTTCTTTGCATTATCTCCATTTCTTTCAAGTTTCTTTTGCTTTTTCTCTTTTATTTCATCTTAGAGGCTTTCTTTTCATGTCTGCTAAGTTTTGGTTGTCCACTCACATTTACATATGAAGTACGGGGAGAAGACATGTGGGGGGAAACATTACAGAAATATAGATGAAGCACTAACAAATTAACTGGAAGCACTGTGCATATGCGGACTGGAATGGCCAACTGATGATCCTCACATGGGAGACCTGGCCTTTCCACTGGAGGACCTCTTGTTTTCAGAAATGAGATAGCCTTTGAGCCAGCTTTCTCAGGGAGGACCCTCCAATCTTGCTGGGAGGAGGTGGGAGGTAGGACAGGAGGACTCACACTTCAGCAAAGCAGATCCTCACTTATTCCTGTTTTCAGTAAGGTGCCTACATAGACCTGGAGTACCCCAGATTACAGGCTCAAGTCAGTCTTTCCAGAGTGTAAAACTCCTTCTGCTGGGGAGGGTTTGTCTCTCAGCTTTAAAGGCTGAGGAGGACGACTGGAGGGCCAAATGCTCTTTAAACACTGTTTTCAGCCTGCCAGAAATACAATGTAAAGAGGTGCCCACAATTCCAGTGTCTGGGCCTCTGTGTGTGGGCACAGAGACTCTGGTTGCCTCCTGTATGACCGACGTGGGACAGTGGGAATTAAATCAGGTACCTCTCCACCTGTCTGCAATCCACTTCCCAGATTTTACTGATACATCTCTCCTGTCCCTTTATTTGCTCCTGTGGGTTTATATTTTAACAATTATTTTTTATTATGGGCTTATTTTATCAAGATTTTGGGAGGAAGTGGAGATAGAAATGTGCATTCAGCCCACCATCTTTAAGCAGAAACATATCAATAATGATTTTTTAAAAACTTTGTATTTCTATATGGTTATGTACAGATTTTAAAAGAATAAATATAAGATTTGAAAAAGTTTTGAGGAAAAATCTTTTCCTTCAAAACAGCACTGATATACTCTCACTTTATTTAAGAAATATATTAAACTTACTTTTGAGGCCAATACGTTAAGCCTAAGGAGTTTAGCCAAGATTCAGGAATAAAAGCCCATACAAGGTACAGTACTGCAGAAGAGGGGGAAAACAAAAAAGGAAAAAAGGTCAGTAAGGCATGCAACTGATTTATCAAGATTCAAATAAAAAAAGGTCCTTTGAACGTTGCTTAACTGAGAAATGATTTTTTCCTCCTAATTTGTATCATTTCTGTAACACTGCACAATTACTTTCTACTAGTCATTTTTTTTTTTCCTTTAGCCATGGACTTTATTGTTTCAATATCTACAACTGTTACTATTATTCTATACACAAAGTTTAATTTCTTACGAAATCCTATATTCCATATTGCTGGGTCACTTTACTCTCCATTTTATGATGGCACATTCCCATCAAGAACTACTTCCCCAAATCACAATCTGCCTGACTGTGTACTGTTGTTCAGTTGCTAAGTTGTGTCTGACTCTTTGTGAGGCCATGGACTGTAGCCCACCATCTCCTCTGTCCATGAGATTTCCCAGGCAAGACCCACCAGTCATTTTAAAAAACTGTGGTTAAAAAACCATAAAAGTTATCATTTGAATTAAGCGTAATGTTCAGTAGTGTTAAATATATTTGCACTGCTGTTAAACATATTTCTAGAACTTTTTCATCTTGTGAATCTGAAACTCTATACCCACTAAACAAGTCCTCTTATTCAAAACAAATATGTCTTAATTTATGTGAAAGAGGAGAGTGAAAAAGCTGGCTTAAAACTCAGTATTCAGAAAACTTAAGATCATGGCATCCGGTCCCATCACTTCATGGCAAATAGATGGAGAAACAATGGAAACAGTGACAGACTTTATTTTCTTGTGCTCAAAGTCAGTGCAGATGGTGACTGCAACTATGAAATTAAAAGATGTTTGCTCCTTGGAATAAAAGCTATGACAAACTTAGACAGCATATTAAAAAGCAGAGGCATTACTTTACTGACAAAGGTCTATGTAGTCAAAGCTTTGGTTTTTCCAGTAGTCATGTATGGTTGTGAGAGCTGGACCATAAAGAAAGCTGATCGCCAAAGAATTGATGCTTTTGACCTGTGGCCTTGGAGAACTCTTTAGAGTCCCTTGGAATGCAAGGAGATCAAACCAGTCCATCCTAAAGGAAATCAGTCCTGAATACTCATTAGAAGGACTGATGCTGACGCTGAAGCTCCAATACCTTGACCACCTGATACGAAGAACTGACTCACTGGAAAAGATCTTGATGCTGGCAAAGATTGAAGGTGGGAGGAGAAAGGGACGACAAAGGATGAGATGGTTGGATGGCATCACTGACCTGATGGACATGAGATTGAGCAAACTCCAGGAGTTGGTGATGGACAGGGAGGTCTGGCATGTTGCAGTCCATAGAGTCGCGAAGAGTTGGACATGACTGAGCAACTGAACTGATGTTTTAATTCATGCTATTCACACTTAACCCATACTATTTACAAAAATATGTCTTAACTCATACTATTTTAAGCAATTTAAGGGCAGAAATCATGCTTTAAGAACTGCTGTAATTCTTATAGCACCTAGCAATTTTCTTTATATGTAGTAGGTATTCTACACTTGATTCCTACAGGGTTGAAACAACTATAGACAATTAGTGGCATAAAGGTGAATTTATTTACCCTGTTCTGATTCATGACATGCTTTATCTCCTAGAGCACAGACTTATTGCCCCGTCAAGTTTCTGTGGCCTTTACTGCTGTACCTGTTATAACAACAGCCAACCTCTGAGCACTCACTGTGGGCTAAGCACACTTCTAAGCACTTTGTCATTGTTGTTGAATTGCTGAGTCATGTCTGATTCTTTTGAGAGCCAATGGACTGTAGCCCACCAGGTTCCTCTGTCCATGGGATTTATTTCCCCAGGCAAGAATACTGGAGTGGGTTGCCATTTCCTTCTCCAGGGGATCTTCCCAACCCAGGGGTCGAACTTGGGCAGATTCTTTACCACTGAGCCACCAGGAAAGCCCTCTGAGCACTTTACACATATTATTTCATTTCCTCAAAACAATCCTAGGAGGTATTATGNGAATACTGGAGTGGGTTGCCATTTCCTTCTCCAGGGGATCTTCCCAACCCAGGGGTCGAACTTGGGCAGATTCTTTACCACTGAGCCACCAGGAAAGCCCTCTGAGCACTTTACACATATTATTTCATTTCCTCAAAACAATCCTAGGAGGTATTATGTTAGTTTTACAGATGAGGAACTGGAATCTTGGACATGTTACATCATCTGCCCAAGGTAAGTTAAAGTGTTATCATTAAGTCTGATTCTTTGCAAGCCCATGCACTGTAGCCCACCAGGCTCTTTTGTCCATGGAATTCTACAGACAAGAACACTGGGGATCTTCCTGACTCAGGGATCGAACCCAGGTCTTCTGCTTTGCAGGCAGATTTTTTTACCATCTGGGCCAGCAGGGAAGCCCTGCCCAAGTGACAGAGACAAATTTCAAACCACCTGTCTCAACCATGATGAAAGATTAACATTTTTCTCAACAAATATGTATTACAGAATTCTGTATGTCAGAAGTGTGAGACACAATGGTGAACCCGAAAGAGATGGCCTCTGCCCTCCCTAAGCAGAGGACCAGAGATGAGTAAACTGCTATTTTCAATACACTGTGCTAAGTGCTAATGACCACATAACAGCAGATGATACGGGAGCACATAAGGTGGCCCTCAGCCCACGGAGGTGTGGTGATGGAAGTGATGTTAATGGACAGGAAAGATTTCCTGGAGGAAGTCATTAAGCTGGGGCCTGAAGGATGAATGGGGGTTAGGCAGATGAAAATGCTAATGGCTGGGCTTGCAGTTGTGAGGAAGGAAATATTAATAACGAGAAAACGGTGTTTCTGGCCACGAGCTGCAGCGAGAATGTCAGGAATCAAAGAGAGAGTGGTGATGGATGGCAGAATGAAAAGCTGGAAAGGATCAGGCTTGCAACTCGAGTTTTCAAGGTTAATGAAATACAAATAGTGGCAAAAACATGAGGCAAATTCATAAGTGGAAATAACTTGCTTAGTTTAACTAATTAAATGAATGAATATTTATTGTATATCTGCTATATGCTAGGTGCTATCAAAAGGTCAAGGCTCCAAAAAAAAAATGAGACATGGTATCTATCCTCACAAGTCCTGTGGGTGACAGAAATGAGCCAGATGCAGTGGCAGGAACCTCCTGAGCACTGTCTTATGTGACCCCTCTCAGACCCTTCTGAAGTGTGTGCCAAGTTTATTCCTTACTCAAAGATGAAAAAAAACTAAGTCATGGGGAATTAAAGTCACTTGCCAAAGGTCTCAAAGCTAACAGTTACTGAGGTGGAACAAGAATTCAGGTATGTGTTCACCCTGGACTCACAGGCAGGAGTTAGAGCACTGGTTAACAGCATGAAGGGGAAGCAACGTATCTGGGGAACCCCAGGCAGCTTGGAGTGACTGGGCATACGGTGGGAGGCTCTGAGCGGTGAGAAACCAGCTGAAAATGTGAACGGGTCCCAGATCATGGAAGACTGTGGGCAAGGAATGTGAACTTTACGTTTTGGGCAAGGGGGATAATTGAGTATTTCTGGAAGATCCCCTGGAGGTAGAAATGGCAACCCACTCTAGTACTCTTGCCGAGGAAATTCCAAGGACTGAGGAGCCTGGTGGGCTACAGTCCATGGGGTTGCAAAGAGTCAGACATGACTAGGCATGCACCAACCCACACACACACCAAGAGAAATAACCACTCAGGCTCCAGAGGTTTTCATCTGGGGAGTTCAGGCCTGGATCTCAAGCGCGCTGGTGTGAGAGCTGTGTCTAAGATGTTTCTGTGGAGGAGGAGAGTTCCCAGCAAGCACAATGGCAGGAGCAGATGAACAAGGTGGGGGAGGAGAAGTGCAAGCAAAGAGGAGTCCCAGGCTTTCTGAGTGGGGTCCAGTAATTCCAACCCTGAAGAGATTCTCCACACTGCACTGTGAGATTTCCCCCAAATACTGATCAGACAGCATCATTTGCCAGTTTTTGAACTTTGATAGCTTTAGAATAAAATCCAAAGTCCTTCCTAGGCTCTGCAAGAACTTAGAACGACCAGGCTCCTGCCTGCCCCTCCAAGGTCCAGTCCTCGCACACTATGCTTCAGCTCCAGTGTCTCATGTTTGCACTTCACACAACCTTCAGACGCAGGGTAACTGAGCCTGTAGAGAGCGCTGTCTGCCTGAAAGGTTCTTCCTCTGACTTTCAACGCATTTGGTTCCTTAGCTCGCTTCCTGTCTTGGCTCAAACGTCATCTTCAGAGAATCTTTCCCCAGTGGCTTGCTCTTCCAGCTATGTCCCACCTGCACACCACACCCTCTTACTCCCTTGCCATTTCTATTTCCTTCAAAGCCATTACCACAGTGTACAACTATGGTTATGGGAGGAATATTTGTGCCCCTCACCCTAAATGATTACCTTGAAACCCTAGTCCCCAATGTGGTGGATTTGGAGGCAGGGCCTTGGAAAGGCAGTTGGGTCTAGATGAGGTCATGAGGGACAGGTGGCATCATGGGATTAGTGTCCTCATGAGCCCTGGAAGAGATCAGGGCTGTGGGGACAAGGCAAGAAAGTGACGGTCTGCAAACCATATCAAGGCCTTCACTAAGAACCCAACCAGGCTGGCATCCAGATCCTGGACTTCCCTGCCTCCAGAGCTGAGAAATAAATGTCTATTGTTTAAGCTACCTGGTCACAGCCTAAATGGATTAAGACAATTAGCTTTTTTTTTTTTAAGTTAATTATTTATCTGGCTCTGTCTGGTCTGGGTCTTAGTTGAGGTGCACTGGCTTTGCTGCTCCGTGGCACATGGGATCTTCATTCCCCAACCAGGGATCGTCCCCTGCATTGGAAGGATTATTAACCACTGGACCACCAGGGAAGTTCCTACAATTAGCTTTTAAATTCAGTAAATATTTCAACATACAGAGAGACTCATATAATCCCTGTGCACCTGCCACTACGTTTTATTAGAACTGCTGGGTACTGGCCTCTCACCTCCCAGATTACTTTCTGTCTCACTGTCTCAGGTTTAATGACTGCCCTCAATTCCTTCAAACCACTGGCATCGTTAGGCTTTTGCGCCAGCTGTTCTCCGTCTGAGAGGCTCTTTCTCAACATTGCCATGGCAACTCTCATTTTTGTGTCTGTGTCTAAAACTCATCTGTCAGTAAGGCACCTCCTGACAGCTGTACTTACAACAGCAAGCTGCTTCCATTCCTTATCCTCTTTCTTGCTTAGTTTCTCCCCAAGGTACACATTATCATCTGACATTTATATGTTTTACTTATGTAAATTGTCCATTGACCATCTCCCTCCCAGCAGAATGCAGACTCAGAGCAGGAAATCTGGGGCTGTTCTGCTCATCTCTGGTCAGTAACAGTGCCCAGCACATGGTAAGCACAAAAGAAAAATTTGTAGAATTTATTTCTGGTTGTGCAATAAATGCTGGAGAGGGTGCAGAGAAAAAGGAACCCTCTTACACTGTTGATGGGAACGCAAACTAGTATAGCCACTATGGAGAACAGTGTGGAGATTCCTTAAAAAACTGAAAATAGAACTGCCATATGACCCAGCAATCCCACTGCTGGGCATACACACCAAGGAAACCAGAACTGAAAGAAATACATGTACCCCAATGTTCATCACAGCACTGTTTACAATAGCCAGGACATGGAAGCAACCTAGATGTCCATCGGCAGATGAGTGGATAAGAAAGTTGTGGTACATATATACAATGGAATATTACTCAGCTATTTAAAAGAATGCATTTGAATTAGTTCTAATGAGGTGGATGAAACTGGAGCCTATTATACAGAGTGAAGAAAGTCAGAAAGAAAAACACCAATATAGTATATTAACACATATATATGGAATTTAGAAAGATGGTAATAACTACCCTATATGTGAGACAGCAAAAGAGACACAGATGTAAAGAACTGTTGGACTCTGTGGGAGAAGGCAGGGTGGAATTATTTGAGAGAATAGCACTGAAACATGTATATTATCCTATGTGAAACAGGTCGCCAGTCCAGGTTCTATGCATGAGGCAGGGTGCTCAGGGCTGGTGCACTGGGATGACCCTGAGGGATGGGATGGGGAGGGGATGGGAAGGAGTGTCAGGATGGGGAACACATGTACACCCATGGCCGATTCATGTCAATGTATGGCAAAAACCACCACAATACTGTAAAGTAATTAGCCTCCAATTAAAAAAAATTTTTTCTGGTTGTGGGTCCTGTTAAAGTCTTATTAAAGTCATTGCTTTTATTTATCTGTATAGTTTCTAATCCTTCAAATACTCTATAGAACACAGATTTGCAAAAATGATCATGTTGATGATAACAATCAGAGTCGCAGCTAACGTTTAATTGGGCTTCCCTGGTAGCTCAGATAGTAAAGAATATGCCTGCAATGCAGGAGACCCAGGTTCAATGACTGGGTCAGGAAATTTCCCTGGAGAAGGGAATTTGGCAACCCACTCCAGTAAAGTACAGGTAGCCCCCCCTTGTTGAAATTCCACTTTAAGCCATTTTGCTCTTAGAAAAGACGTACAGTAGTATGTTTTCTTTAACCAAAGGAAATCTGAAGAGGGTTTTTGCTTTTACTAAAAACCTCTTCTGCATCTGTTTTGCAGGGAGCTGTGGTAGAAGCAGTTCGCACCCAGAGCAGGCAGTCTGGCTTGTCTGTGCTCCTTTCCCAGGGCTACACTCAGCATCTTAGCGTCAAGCCGCCACAACTCTGAACTGTGTGAGCATCTTTACCTGAACTGAGTATCTTTATCAAATTGAGTGCATGAGCTCAACTTTTGTGTGTTAGCAAATGTGCCCTTCATTTTATACCACTTGGGCTCTCCAAGGTTTCACAAGAATGCATGTGTCTGAAAGTTGCTCAGTTGTGCCTGACTCTTTGCCCACCAGGCTGCTCTGTCCGTGGAATTCTCCAGGCAAGAATACTGGAGTGGGTAAGCCATTCTCTTCTCCAAGGGATCTTCTTGACCCAGGGATTGAACCCAGGTCTCCTGCATTGAAGGCAGATTCTTTACCGTCCACGCCACCTCTAGTTTTGCAGGGGAAAGCTGTACTTACTGTTCCTACGCTACCTATTCTTTTAAGTGTTCTGCATAAATGATGGCAATTTATCTTTACAACAGACATAGAGAGGCAGCACAGTGACATCAACCCAGTGTGCCGGCGTTGAAATTTTAGCTTTATTATTTACCAGTGGTGGGCACATTATTTAAGCCCCATGTGCTCAATATTGTCATCTGTAAATGAGGATTTATTTGTAAATTGTCATCTGTAATGACAATTTCTATCTCATAGGACTGTCTTATGCTTCCTTAGCTTTTAATAGACATGACCACCCTTCCACAGATGAAGCATCTGAAGAATCGAAGATGCAAACAATCCTCCACAAAGCAAGTCTGTGGAGGAGTCAGGATTTGGACTCAAGCTATAACTTCTTCATAGTCTGCCCTAGGCAACAGCTTGGTTGGCTATACTGATGCAGTTAGGGTTCAGAAGCACGGCCACTCCATCTGCCTGGTTTCCACAAAATTCTAAAAAGTTTTGGGCACCCACTTTTCTCCCTAATTCTCAGATCCTTCTGGGGAGAGACATGAGGCCTGACGTATGACTCTGGGAATATGGTGTCTCAGAGAACAAGCTTTCTTATCTGTAAAATGGGACCATATGATGACTGACTGAGATCTAGGATGTAAAGTGCAGCTGACTTCTGGAGCCTGATTGCTGGTACTCCCAAACTCCCACAGCTGCACTGGGGCCAGACCAGATTACTCCTTTCCAAACCTCACCATGCTTTCCTTCAAGGCCTTCCCACTTCTTCCTTATTGTTGAAGATAAAGTCCCTGGGAGAAAAATTAACTCTGACTTTCTTTTTTTGGCTGCACTGCCTCAGTGCCTTGTGGGATCTTACTTCCCTGACAAGGAATTGAACCTGAGCCTTGGCTGTGAGAGTGCAAGAGTCTTAACCACTGAAGTCGCTCAGTCGTGTCTGACTCTTTGCAACCCCATGGACTGTAGCCTACCAGGCTCCTCCCTCCATGGGATTCCAAGAGTACTGAAGTGGGTTGCCACTTCCTTCTCCAGGGGATCTTCCCAACCCAGGGATCGAACTCAGGTCTCCAGCATTCCAGGCAGATGCTTTAACCTCTGAGCCACCAGAGAAGCCCTAACCACCCGCTTGCCAGGGAATTCCCTGAATTTCCATTTTGATTTCTTATCTTTTCACTAGGTTCCCAAGGCATGTATCACAGTGTATTAACTGAGATTTAATCCTCTATCTTGTCCACAAAACCAAGACCTTCTTAAGGGCAGAGATCAGGTTTCATTTCCTCTGCAATCCTTCCTGGTGAGGCATTTTTTTAAAGATCTGTTGAGATTAAATCTTTCAGGTTCATGTCTGGCATACAGAACACGCTGAAGAGACAAGAGGTCTCTTCAGATTTTCTCAAAAAGAGACAAAGGTTGAAAGAATCACAGTTCATGTGTACACATTCTACTAACGGAATAATTTCCTTGTCCTTGAACATCAGAGAAAGGCCCTGGCCATCCATCAGGGGAGTACTTACTGAAGCCAAATTGGGAGCTTAAGAAAAGAACAAAGCCATAAATCGCTCTTTCTGGCAACGGCGACGGTGAATTTTCCACCATTTCCCCCGTGGCTTTAGATATTCTGTGGGGGAAAACAGAAACAAGTCATCTGTCAGTGATCCACTCATTTTCACTATGGGTCTATTATAATCTCACCGCTTCGTTATGGGCACAGCCTNATAAATCGCTCTTTCTGGCAACGGCGACGGTGAATTTTCCACCATTTCCCCCGTGGCTTTAGATATTCTGTGGGGGAAAACAGAAACAAGTCATCTGTCAGTGATCCACTCATTTTCACTATGGGTCTATTATAATCTCACCGCTTCGTTATGGGCACAGCCTCTGCGTTTCTCCAGTAAACCAAACAGGAGACACCGGCGCACTGAAATCCGACACACACCTGCTTGCACACGTGCACACAAGCACCCAAATCTTGCCTGCACGAGCAACCAGCCCCCCAACCTCACCTGCGCGCGCACACAAGCACACGGGCTAGCGCGCGCACCTCCTGCAGTGGAAGGTGGGGGGAGGCAAGGGGAGAGCAGGGGTCGGGGGGGTACTGAACGCCACCCGAACTCTGCAGGCTTCGCCTCCGTAAGAACAGGGAAGAAAGGGCAAGGACGGATGGGGGGCCCGCGCCCAAGCGCCCTCCCGCCTGGGCCTCGACACCCAGAACTGGGCCCTGCCGTCTCATAGCTCAATTTTCTCATTCGATTTCTCCCCGGGTTGCGGGGTGGCCCTCGACCTTGGGTCCTCCAAGCGCCGACTCCGCCAGCGGCACGTTCGGCCACCTCAGGGCCGAGGCCTCGGCGCAGGCGCGGACTCCGGGAGAGCTCTACACATCTGTGTCTCTTTTGCTGTCTTGCATACAGGGTCCTCATTACCATCTTTCTAAATTCCATATATATGTGTTAGTATACTGTATTGGTGTTTTTCTTTCTGGCTTACTTCACTCTGTATAATCGGTTCCAGTTTCATCCATCTTATTAGAACTGATTCAAATGTATTCTTTTTAATGGCTGAGTAATACTCCATTGTGTATATGTACCACAGCTTTCTTATCCATTCATCTGCTGATTTTAAGTTAAAAAGAGATCTGATACAAGGTTCGGTTTGTAATTTATGAGGTGGCAAAATAATGACTTCATTAAGTTTTTTAAGATTCATTGTTGTTCAGTCGCTAAGTCATATCAAACTCTTTGTGACCCCATGGACTACAGCATGCCAGGCTTCCCTGTAATTTTAAGAATTACAGAGTAAATATTGTAGTTAATATTAGATTACAAAGGAGTTTTCTTACTTAATGTATGCTTTCTAAACAAAGAAGAATAAAGTGGTAGAGTTACTCCAGAATACAGTTTCTTTACTACTAAACATGTGCTTATCATACAACCCAGCAGTTGCCCTTTGGGGGATTTATCCCAGAGAAATGAAAGCGTATTCTTACGTAAAACTTGTACACAAATATTCACTGCAGCTGTATCCATTATAACCCCAAACTGGAAGCAACCCAACTGTCCTTCAGTGCCTAAGAGGTCAAACAAAATGTGGTCCGTCCATTCTCAGCAATAAAAAGATGAGCTACTAATATACACAACAGGAATTAAGCTGAGTTAAAGAGCCAATCTCAAAATATATGGTATTGCACACTGTATGACTCCATTGTGACTCCAGTTTCTTGAAGTAGCAAAATCAGCACTATGGAGAACAGATTAGTGGTTGCCACAGTTTAAGCAGGGAGGGCATAGCTGTAAAAGAGGAGCAGGAGGCAGCCTGGTGTTGATGACACAGTTCTGCGTGTTGATTGTGGTGGTGGTTATCCACAGGTGTGATAAAATTGCATAGAGCTGCACACAAACATACACACACACATAAGGGCATGTGATGCTGGTGCAACTGAATAAGCTCTGTGTGTTCTACCAGTGTCAAACTCCAGGTGTTGGTATTGAACTAGCTCTGCAGATGATACAGTTAGAATAAACTGGATAATGGGTATTTGAAACCTCCCCATGTATTTAGCCCAGGTATGTTTATTAATCTCTTAAAAATCCAGGAGCGTTCCCCAGCATACTTATGCATATATTTAGAGAAATAAAGCATAAAATGTCTCACTCTATATATACAGTTGATGCTACCGAATTTCTGTTATCCCAGAAATTCTTTATTCTCCACTATTCTCTGTATTTCTTTGATCCTCACAATAATCACATGGGATATGTCAGGGAAAAAAAAAACAGAAGTATAACAGTCTTGTGTGTATGCTCAGTTGTGTTCGACTCTTTGTGAACCCATGGACTGTAGCCCACCAGACTCCTCTGTTCATGGAATTTTTCAAGCAAGAACACTGGAAGGGGTTGTCATTTCCTCCTCTGGGGGATCTTCCCGACTCAGGGATCAAACTTGCGTCTCCTGCATTGGCAGGCAGGTTCTTTACCACTGAGCCCCTGGGAAGCCCGGAGAATACTGTGTTGTTGTTCAAATCCAGCTCTTCACGACCCCAGGGACTGCAGCATGCCAGGCTTCCCTGTCCTTCACCATCTCTCAGAGCTTGCTCAAATTCATGTCCATTGAGTCAGTGATCCCAAACAACTCATCCTCTATCGTCCCCTTCTCCTCTCACCTTCAATCTTTCCCAGCATCAGGGTTTTTTCTAATGAGTCAGCTCGTCACATCAGGAGGCCAAAGTATTGGAGCTTCAGCATCAGTCCTTCTAATGAATATTCAGGACTGATCTCCTTTAGGATGGACTGGTTGGATCTCCTTGCAGTCCAAGGGACTCTCAAGGGTCCAGCTCAAAAGCATCAATTCTTTGGCATTCGGCCTTCTTTATGGTCCAACTCTCACATCCATACATGACTAATGGAAAAACCATAGCTTTGACTAGATGGACCTTTGTGGGCAAAGTAATGTCTCTGCTTTTTAATATGCTGCCTAGGTTGGTCATAGTTTTCCTTCCAAGGAGCAAACATCTTTTAATTTCTCGGCTGCAGTCACTGTCCGCAGTGACTTTGGAGCCCAAGAAAATAGTCTGTCATTATTTCCATTGTTTCCCCATCTATCTGCTGGGACCGGATGCCATGGTCTTAGTTTTTTGAATGTTGAGTTTTAAGCCAGCTTTTTCACTCTCCTCTTTCACATTCATCAAGAGGCTCTTTAGTTCCTCTCCACTTTCTGCCATAAGGGTGGCGTCATCTGCATATCTTAGGTTATTGGTAATTCTCCCAGCAATCTTGATTCTAGCTTGTGCTTTATCCAGCCCAGCATTTCGCATGATGTACTCTGCATATAAGTTAAATAAGCAGGGTGACAAGATACAGCCTTGACGTGCTCCTTTCCCAATTTTGAACCAGTCCATTGTTCCATGTGGCTGCTAATATTATAGTTCTTCCATGAACTGCCCAGATGTTCACGTATACCCAGGCACAACTACCCTCAATAGCCCGGAGACCACAGGTACCCCTCAAATATCACATAAAGGACCCAGTGTGCAGTGACTTGACAGGTCCTCCAAAGCACTGTGCTGATCCAAGCATTGTGCTGTTTACCTCGTTACATTCCCCGACACTTTGACAGTCCTGTGAGGTAGGCATCTTATAAAGAATCCAGATAACCTGTAAAACTTGTCAGTGGAGTCTGTAGCTAGCTAAGCCCAGGGCAAGTCCTGGCCATGCCACACTTGAAGTGACTCTGTGCTGCGTGGGTCATGCTGTGTGGGTGTGAACTTCAGCTGTAGGGTATGAGCTATGCCATCCCATCTATATGACCTCTCTGTGCCACAGTTCATCTGTAAACTAAAGGGTATGATTGCAGTGCTTTGAAGATCAAGTAAGTTCATACAAGTAAGTCATTTAGATCAGGGGCCATCAAGCTGTGTCCTGTGGACCTCATCCAGCCCCACCCCTGTTTGGGAAAATTCAGTGTCGCTGGAACACAGCCGTACCCGTTCCTTCCCTGTTACCTCTGGCTGCTTTCTCACTGCAACAGCCGAATTGAGCTCTGCTTGCAACAAGACCATCTGGCCCACAGACTGAAAACATTTTCTGTCTGGTCCTTTACAAAAGTTTGCCAACACCTGAGTTGGATGAATGCTTGGTGAAAACTCAGTGTTTAGGAAGTGGTGAGTGTTGTTGCCACTGTTAATAAAGTTGACACAGAGGTCTTGGGGCACAGTCTCGCCCCATCCATTGAGGGCCTAGTGCAGTTCAGACTTCAAGTAGTTTATCCTTCAGTCATCATTCTGAAGCCTCACACTACAGAAAGCCGTACAGTTCGCCATGTCTTAGGCCTCCGTTACAGGCCTCTGCCATGAGGGCAGTAACCTGATGGAACTGGTTCCTACTTTCAGAGAAAACTGCAGTCACTCTGATTAACTGAGTATAGCTGACCTGTCAAAAATCCCTGGGTCTTGGCAGAGCTGCAGCACGGCTTTCCCAGGTCAGACAAACAGGAAGCATGTTTGCTAGGAAAGCATGAGGCAGCGGACTGCTGCCCTCCTCTGGGGATGGGAAGTGTCCTCTGGGGATGGGAAAGGTTCTCACCTAGAAGGCCCTGCTGCTTCTGGAGGTCACGTCTAAAGATATGGAGAAAGAGAAACTAATCCGGATTTGCCCAACACAGAAAATAAAAATAACAGCCCTTTCACTGACCCGAGGAGAACTCCCAGATGAGTTGATAGCAGTCCAAATCACAAAGCTAACATAGATCCATTTGTCACACAGCATGCCGCTCCATCTGTGAAGACACAGACCAGATTATGTCCCTCCTTGGACTAAAATCTTTCACCAGCTTCTCATTTTGACCTAAAATCAGAATTCTGCGATCCGGCTCTGCTACTTCTCTGACCTCAGTTTGCCACCCTCCTCCTGCCTGCTCACAGGGATCCATCACGTAAGCCTGCTTGCCTTCCCGGCGTGGGTCCGGCTCTCCCGCCCGGGCTGTGTGTGCCTGCTCCCGTCGCCCTTCTGCCTGCCTGGCACACCGTGTGCCCGCAGCTCCATGGGGCTGCCGCGTCCTGCTCCTGCATCTCATCTCAGCTCCGATGGCACTCCCCCAACCCGTTTTCTCTCAAGATCTCCCACTCACGTTCTCCATGACATCTTCCTGTTCCATTCGGTGCAGAACCGTCACTGCTAACTGAAATTATCTTATTTGCTTATTTGATAACCATCGTCTTCCACGTGTACATGAACTCTGTGAGAACCTAGAATTTCCCTGATACATGATTGGTCCTTAATAAGTAGTTGTTTGATGAAGAATGAATGAGTCGGCAAGGTTTTTACCTCACAATTTACCAAAAGTCTGAGGTAAAGAA
>SJYX01014367.1:104819-212367 GCA_006410675.1 Oreotragus oreotragus
CGCCCGCCGCCCCCTGGAGGGGGGGAGGGGGGGGGGACGGGGGGGGGGGGGGGGGGGGGGGGGTCTGGCTAGCTGCTCCGTAGTGTTTAGGAGGTTCAGTGTGGCCTGTTGAGTCAGCCTGTTCTAGGGACGGAATAAGGGGCCAGGGGCCAAAAATGGAGCTAAGACGTAGGTGAATGTTGTTTGGTACCCGTGTGGCGTACCATTTTTAGAGGCCTCCTAAGATGCCCAAAGATCTTCGATGGCAGACTTCTTCCAAAATATATATATATATACACGCGACAGCTGGGCAAATACGTTCCAGCCAATCCTAGGCGTTCTTGATGATACTTAACGGTTCACATAAGTGTTTTGTGGCGTCCACATAAATGACCTCTTTTGGTTTCTGCCCAGGGTCCTGGCGATGGAAACAAGATAGACAGCTTACAGGTTTCAGTCCTCCTTTGGGAGCAGTTTCCTCATAATTACAGCTCTGGTTAGGTACATTTTGTATTGCAGGAAATTTGCGTTTTATCCTAAGGGAGATGGGATTTATTACAAGGCTTCACAGGGAAGGAAACTTCAAACACATTAGAAACCCAGCTGCTCCTCTTGCTCAAAGGTTCGTGCTCTGCGCTCAAGGGCTGCGTTTTTGGTCTCTGTTTCTCCCTGTTCATTTGCTCAGTTTTCTTACTCTTGCCTAATTTTCTGGGATTTCGTTTCTTTTCAATTTCTGGAAGATTTCACACATAGAATACAGAGTGGGATTTAACCAATTCATGACTGAGATTTACATATGTAATTATTTTGCCGAATTTACTTCAGATCCTCTTTTTAATTTAAAAGAACTAAAATTGCAAAATGTGGAGGTGCTCTCATTCCCGCCCCTCCTTTCCTAGAGGTAGTCACCGTGTTTAGGTTTGTGTGTATCTCCTTGCATATTTTATACTTTGATTATGGTGAATCCATAAACAATATATAGTGTTGAATGGTAGTAAACAATGTGTCTTTTTGCAACTTGCTTTTTTCGATCAGCATCACATTTTCAGATTTACATGTGAATAAACTGGATAATTGTGTTTGGTTCATTTTAACTGCTGGTATAGAATTCCATTGTATGAATACCATAATTTACTGATCCGTTTTCCTGCTGATGGACTTTGAAGGTTTTTGACTCTAAAAACAGCCCTGCCTTGAACATCTTTGTATTTGTCTGCTTTGTGTACACATTTGGAAATTTCTTGAGAAAATACACCTAATAGTGGATTTTGCTGCATAGTAGGATATATGCATCTTTAATGTAACCAAATATCACAGAAGCTGTCAAAGTGGTTGCACTGACTCATCACTCTGACTGGTATTGAGTAGAAACACCCATTTCCTCACACTATTGCTAAACCCTTTATGTTACCTGACTTACATTTTTGCCTCTTCTTTACTGATCAGCTTCCTTATAACTTTTAACTTGCAGCTAAATTTGCTTACAGCCACCTTGGCTTCTGCTCTAGTCCTGTGTAAAGCCTGTGGGTTCCTCTCTCAGAGCTGACTCAATCTTTTATCTCGTTTGGTTCTCATAAAATTAATTGCAGTGAACACTTATTTCGTACCTAATGTACTTCCTATGGTTGATGTAAGATAAAGATTTCCATGATATGATGTACCTCTAGTGGCAGGTGAGGTGATTTAATTATTTTTTGCATATGATGAATGGGTTTTAAATCTTTTTTCCCCTTTAATGTACTAATTAATGCTTTCAAAATATATGTGACATATGTGCAAGTTGTGAAGCAAGACAATAAAATGAACGCCTCTCAACCCACCACTCAATCCAAGAATCAAAATGACTGATTTTGAATGTTACCACCCCCAGGGTGACTTTTATTGAATTATGTGTCATTCCTTGTATTTTAAAAATAATTTTATCAAATATGTGTATATCCCTCAACAGTATATTGTGTGGTTTCTATTGTTTTTGAATTTTAAAAAAGGAATACTGGATACAGTTTGTTGGGCTGGCTTATTTCACTCAATGTTACGTTTTTGAGAGTCACTGATATTCAGATAGACATCTCATTAATTTTCGTGGCTGTGTAATATTCTGTTGGAGAATATAACACAGTGTATGCATTCTTCTATTGATGAACATTTTGGTTGTTTCTAGGTTTTGCTGTTTTGAAGATTCTTACATATTTCTTCTGGTACACAGTTGCAAGAATTTCTCTTACTTTTCACACTGGGATATATGCCTTCCAGGGAAGTAATAAAGATTTTCTGAGGGGTATTTGGGCACAAGTGATATTAATGAATCAATTTGTAGATCATTAAATTCTACATGTATCCTTTCATAAAATTGGTAATGCCTAAAGCCTGTGATAGAAACTTCCTCTTGGCTCTACTTGCCCACCTCCCCCTTCAGAGTAGCATTTCTGCCTTAAATTAGAAAGGCATACCGCTTACTTGCATGGAATCTTACCAGGGTAACATCCCAATTGAAAAACTCTCCATGGAACAAAAGGATAATTTAAAAGACATACAGTTATAGTATTAGGAAACACTTTTTTTTAATGCAGACACTTTCCATCTCCTCAAGAGCTGCATTTCCAATAAAGTGTAACTTTTATGTTTAATTATCAGCATATATAGGGTTTCCCAGGTGATGCTAGTGGTGAAGAATCTGTCTTCTAATGCTGGAGGTGTAAGAGACACAGGTTCAAGCCCTGGGCAGGGCATATCCTCTGGAGGAGGGCATGGCAACCCACTCCAGTATTCTTGCCTGGAGAATCCCGTGGACAGAGGAGCCTGGTGGGCTACTGTCCATAGGGTCACAAAGAGTGGGACACAACTGAAGTGACTTAGAGTGCACACATACACACATCAGTATATATACTAGTTATCTNAGGGCATGGCAACCCACTCCAGTATTCTTGCCTGGAGAATCCCGTGGACAGAGGAGCCTGGTGGGCTACTGTCCATAGGGTCACAAAGAGTGGGACACAACTGAAGTGACTTAGAGTGCACACATACACACATCAGTATATATACTAGTTATCTTTTGATGATCTCTGTGCCATAATAATTATGACATTTTAAACCAGTGATATGTCAGTGTTATTTTAAAATGTTACTGTGATACTCTAGCAGTTCATCCTTTGCAATTGAACTTAGGACTGAAATTTTTTAGATGTCATTTTAAAGTATGAGTGTAATCTTTAACAGCATTTATTGTGGTTCATGAGTAAAAAGAATGTTGAAGTACCACTGTGGTAAGCTATTTACTAGAAGTGGAATTGCTGGACTATGGGTATGAATGTTCAACTATAAAATGATACCAAATTTTTTTCTGAAGGGGTTGTACCAGCTTATGCTTTGGTGAGCAATTTTGTCAATTTATATACTTTGATTAGCATTGTGTTATGGTTGATCTATATCCTTTGCAACACTTGTTACTTGTCAAACTTAATATTTGCCAAATGGATATGAAATGTGGATTGTGGTTTTAATGTGCATTTATTGATTGTTAATGACTTTGAACATCTTTTCCTTTGTATGTGAACCATCTATCTCCCTTTTATTCACAAAAAGGAAATTGATCATTCACATACACACACAAATACCTGGTCATATCTCTCACCCACTTTTCTGTTCGGTTCTCTTTTAAAACTGTAACAGGTAACAGTAATCATTTATTGGGTATATACATTGTAAATACCTTATTCCAGTTCGTGGTCTTTTTGCACTTTATGGTGTGTTTTGGTGAACAGAAGTTCTTAATTTCAATGTAATCTAATTGGAAATTTACAGTGCCCTGGGATCATAAAGACGTTCTCCTGTGTTACTCTTTAAAATTTTTTAAATGATGCCTTTAACGTTTAAGTTGGTAATCCATCTGGTACTGATTTTTGCATATGATGTGAGTTAATGACCCACATTCATTTTTCCCTCCATGTGGCTACAGTTGACCACATACCATGTATTGAATTGGCTCTCTGTTCACCAGGGATCTGCTGAGCTACCTTTTTTACATGTTCAGTTTCTGTATGCATGGATCTGTTTCTGACTCTCCTTTCTGTACCACTTGTCCACCTGTCTTCTGTTGATAGCACACTGTCATGATTATTAATGCTGTAGTTTTACCTGACATCTTGATGTCTGGGGGGCACTTGAGTCTTAGCTGTTTTTGTAAGAATCATCTTGTCATATGGCAGAAAAAGCTTTCTGGGCATGAATTGGAATGATTAAAATCAGTTTGGAGAGATTTGAAATTTTTAAGATTTTGAGGTATGTATTTGCATTTATTTAGGTTTCTAATGACTTGATATAGTTTTGTGAAATTTTCCTTACAGATCTAACAGTTTTTAAATGTTGATTCTGATGTTTCTAGGAGTTTTGTTGCTGTTACAAATGATGCTTTTTAGATTCTATTTCCTGTTTATTGTTAATAGAAATTTACGGATTTTTTTACATTGAACTTTAGTCATCCACTCGATAAACATTTATTCTGATATATTTTCTATAATCCTTTTGGGTTTTCTATGTGGATAATTATATCACTTGCAAATAGTGACGCTTTTGGTTCTCCTTTCCTTTCCAATTAGTTTTCCTTAATTTTTTTTTTCTTGCCTTATTATGCTGGCACACTTCTAGATCTATGTTTGATGGATGTGATTATGGTTATTCATTAGAAGTGATTTAGAGTGAGCATACATGTCTGTTCCTGATTTTAAAAGAATGTTTTCCCCTTAGAAATGTTTGTTCTGAGTTTCTGTAGACAGTCTTTACTAAGTTAGAGAAGTCGTCATTTGCCTATTTTGTCCCGTGCTTTTCTGTATCTGTTGACAGTATCTTGTGGATTTTCTCCTTTAATACACTAAGTATAATGGTTCCAATTTATATATTTAAAAATTCTTAATTCTCTCTTACATTTGTTCTTAAGATAGATGTAAGTTGACCTTGATGGGTTGTCTTTTTGTTAACTGAATGAAGTTTGCTAGTATTTTATTTAGATTTTTGCATCTGTTTATGACTTCCCTGGTGGCTTAGAGGTTAAAACATCTGCCTGGAATGCAGGAGACCCAGGTTCGATCCCTGGGTCAGGAAGATACCCTGGAGAAGGAAATGGCAACCCACTCCAGTACTCTTGCCTGGAGAATCCCATGGAGGGAGGAGCCTGGTAGGCTACAGTCCATGGAGTCGCAAAGAGTCGGACACGACTGAGTGACTTCCCACCATGAATTAAATTACCTGTCTTTTTTTTTTTTCTTGACTATCTTGTCTCATTTTGGTGTTCAGGTTACACTGCTTTATGCCAGGTACAGTGATTATTTTTTTCTGTTCTCTGGACAGTTTGGATTGGAGTGAGTTGTTTCTTAAAAGCTTGGTGGCATTTACCTGTGAGATCATTTGGATCTAATTTTTTGTGTGGAAGGATTGTAAATTGTTGATAAGTTAGTAGTAATTAGCAATTGAATAGTAATAGGACTTCAGCTTTTCGGCTTTTAGTGAGTTTTGTAAATTTTATTTTTAAATTAATTTTTTGTTGGAATATAGTTGATTTACAGTATGATAAATTTTAGAAATTTGTTCTTTCAACAAATTTAAGTTTATTTTCATCAGGTTCATGGTACTGTCTTAATTCCCATTTTAATCTTTTATTTGTAGTTATCTTCCCTTTCTCATATTGGATGTTATTTGTGTGTGACCTTTTTCATTAATTTTGCCAAAAGTTTATCTATCTTATTAATCTTGGCAGAGGATGAATTTTTGGTCTATTAATATTTTGTTCTATTATACTTTTAGTTAGTCTTTTTCTCCTTTATGATTTCCTTCCTTTTTCTTCTTTTAGTTTAAGCATGCAAATATTTATTGATATAATCAATACCAGAGGTAGCAGCTGCTGCTGCTGCTGCTGCTAAGTCACTTCAGTCGTGTCCGACTCTGTGTGACCCCCATAGACGGCAGCCCACCGGGCTCCCCCATCCCTGGGATTCTCCAGGCAAGAATACCAGAGTGGGTTGCCATTTCCTTCTCCAATGCATGAAAGAGGAAAGAGAAAAGTGAAAGTGAAGTCGCTCAGTCTGTTAGCGACCCCATGGACTGCAGCCCACCAGGCTACTCCGTCCATTGGATTTTCCAGGCAAGAGTACTGGGGTGGGGTGCCATTGCCTTCCCCGAGAGGTAGCAGAGGCACACTTTATTTTTAATTGATAAAAATAACAAAGGTTTTTCTAAACTGTTGATAAAAAAGATTTTCTTTAATTTTATTATTTTTTAACCTAAACTGATTAGCTTACTACTTTTCAGCCATTCCGATTTTCTTCTATAAGCATGTAAAGCTATGTAATTCCTCAGAGTTCATTTTTGCTTTATATAATATAGTTTAATTTATGCCACTTTGATTAACTTTTAAATTTAAACAAAATTAAAATTTCTATTTTGATTTCTTCTTTGACTTACGTGTTTGAGAGTTTTCTTTAAAATATGTGTTTTAAAATTTCCAAATATTTCTTCATTTTCCTTTTTGTTGTTCATTTCTTAGTTGTGTTGTCAGAGAATGTAGTGTGTATTTTTCTTAAAACGTTTGTTTGTCCTTGCTTTATGGCTTTGTACATAGGGAATTATAATTGTTCTGTGTGTACTTGTGAAGCGATTATATTTCTCTAGTTATGTATCTATTAGATCAAACTTAAAAATTGTGTTTCCGGTTGTCTATATTTTCATTTGTTTGCTCTAGCATGAGAGAAGTGTGTTTCAATCTTCCACTGTTACCTGTAGTTCTATCTAGTAGTTCTCTGTAGTTCTATCAGTTTTTCTTCTATGTATTTTGAGACTTTCATCTGATACTTGCAAGCTAAGCATTGTTTTCTTAGTGGGTTGACAATTTTCTGTTATGTTGTGGTTCTTCCTATGCCTAATTTTTTTTTTTTTTTGTCTTAGAGTCTGTTTTGTCTGTCCCGCCTTTCTTTTGGTGGTAGTTTACATGGATTAACCTTTTTTCTTCATTTTCCTGTCACGTTTTTTATGTCCTTAGATTTTAGGTGTCTTTTAAGAATGTATTAACTAGATTTTTTTTAATATAGTCAGATAGTTTGTGATTTTTAATTGGTATTTTTAGAAGCTCAAGTCTCTTGGTAGTCAACTCTTTTTTTAATTTGAAATTAGTTTTATTTTACCCTTGTTCTTGAGAGAGAATTTTGATAGGTATGCAGTTCTTAGGTTGATGCTTTGCTTTCTGTTCATGTGTAAAGATATTATTCTACTTGTAAAGTCTGCTACCAGTTTTATTTATGGTAATTTGAAGAAAATATTATTTTTCTTCTCACTACATTGAATTTTCTGTCTTTTGGGATTACACCTTTACATCTGAGTCTAGATAGTGATTACTTTTTATTTATCCTATTTTGGATACATATGCTTCTTGATTCAGAATACTCTTTCATGAAGTCTAGAAGATTATGAGCCATGTATTCTTTAAACATTTTCTCTTTGATTTTATCTACTTTCTCCCTCCCAAGATTTAAGTGGATATATGTATGTATGTATGTGTTTGCAGATCATTTATTTTTCATCTTTTATATTTTTAACTTCCTTGTGTCTTTGGGAGAACTTAAAATGCTGGATAATTTCATCAGGCACATGTTCTTTTTCATCAGTTTTCTTGACGGTGCCTAATCATCTCGTCAATCCATCTGTTTTATTTATTTTTTAACAATTATACTTTTAATTTCTAAAAGTATCACTCCATTCTTTTTAGCTATACCCAGTCATTTTTTTAGTCTCCTGTTGCTTGCTCATTTTTTGGAATCTGTAGATATTCTGTAGACTGGCGACCCCCATGTCTGATGTCCTTAGGGATCTAAATTTATTGCTTGTTTTTTCTGTTATCTCCCTCATGGTGGGTTGTCACCTCCTGTGCTTGGAGATTTTCAGTTATGAACTCTTCCTTGATTGCTCTTTCTCTGTGGGAATTCTGAGAGTCTGAGTTGGGATACTTTCCTTCTGATAGGGCTTGTGTCAGCGTTGGCTGTGAGCTGTCTGTGGGACCCCCTTTTAGTCTCTTACTTTGCTTCTGGCCCATGGCTCTGTGTCCCCTGTTGTTCTTGTCATCTTGACTGTCAGGTTCAGTTTCTAGATAGAAGTTTGTTGTTTTGAGGGGAAAAAGTGACTTTAAATGTTCCCTATTTCTGTGAGCTCAGTAACGTTAAAAAAAAATTTAACATCCACTTTGTTTTGCCGTCATGAAACGCCCCGTTGGTTCATCATAACTGATGGGATCAGAATTTTTACACTTGTATTAAATTTTTGTAGTATGTTCATTTTAGTTTATATCAGGAAAAAGAAATTCTGTTCTATCAAACATAAGATTTCTTGGTGATGACATGTTCTATTAAAACAAGTTATATCTAAATTGAAAGTTGAGTTATTCTAAAAGTATTAAATAGGTAACAGCACAGTTGGCAGGTGGATTTGGCAAAGCTTTCTACTTTGGGGTGTGTGAATTAAAACTTTGGAAAACAGATAGGGAATAAAGATGCGTTTATGTACAATGTACCGTTTGGACCCATAGTGAACCTACAGAGAGAAATCATCAATGACCAAACTGTGAACATTGTTGTCAAAATGATGTGAGCAGGATACTCAGGGCTTATAGAGAAGAGGTGTAAAAATAAACTTGGTGGTAGTGAGAAGTTCAGGAAATGCTTCCTGGAATCGAATACTAAGGTCTGGTAGGCAATCTGTTTGCAGATGAGGTTTGTTTATAAATGACAGGCAGCTGGGTAGGACTAGCTTCTATGTTATGTCATGGAGTAACTAGAAAAATGCAGGAACAGAACCACAAAAGGTCTTCCGTGCTGTAGTAGGAGTTTGGTCTTTATTCTGAAGATAAAGAGAAGCTAGAGTTAAGTGTAAAATGTTATGATCAGAGTTTTAGGGGATACCAAGATCAAAGGCAAGTCACCAGTTAGGAGGCTGCTTGTTCAAGTAGTTCAGAGAAGAGATGAAACTGCAGCCAGTGGCCCCGGGCATGAAGAGTTGTATGTGTGCTAATTTGGATTTCCTAGAGGAGTTGAAATGGCAGGAATTTGTGGTCACTTTGGCTAAGAATATTGAAGGAGCCTGGGGAGTCTAGATTGACCTCCAGATTTGGGTAACCAGGTGGCATGTAGAGCAGTTTACTGGTAACATACAGAAAGAGGAAAGAACTTGGTTCATTTGTTCTTGAGGAAAAGGATGTTTGATTTTGAACTCACTGAATCTGAGAGGCTTGTGGGATGTCTTGGTTAAGATCCAGTAGTCGTTGACAGGGAGAGTCTAGAAGTCTATGAGTTGTAACCCAGTGTGGAGAGATTTGAGAGTCTTAACTGCATTTTTAGTCATGGTTTGCTACAGTGGGTTATGAGACCATTTAAAGGACTACATAGATAAAAAAAAATTTTTAAATAGGAATATATGCTAATGTGTTGGAGAAGGAAATGGCAACCCACTCCAGTGTTCTTGCATGGAGAATCCCAGGGACGGGGGAGCCTGGTGGGCTGCTGTCTATGGGGTCACACAGAGTCGGACACAACTGAAGTGACTTAATAGCATGCTAATGTGTCTGAAAAACATAAGCTGTACTTCAAACTTACAATATCACGAGTGTTACCACTTAGGCCAAGTGAGCCCAGTAAAAAAGAAATACTAAGAAAATAAAATACATGTGACTTGTGGAAATGGCAAAAATTGTGGTGAAGCTATGCACATAATGAAAGTTCAGAAAGCGCTGTTGTAAGCCATGGGTGTGGAGAGAGTAAGCGTGGGAAGAAGAGAGAGTTGACCTTTGGGTGGCAGGGAATGGAGAAGCAGCGCCCATGGAGACTGAGGAAGAGCAGCCAGAAGAATAGGAGGAGGACCAGGAGAAGATGGTCTTTGGAGTCCAGATGAAGAGTTCTGAGGAGGAGGAGGTGGTCCACAGCGTCAAGTAAGTTGTAAGCTGAAAAGTGCTTTTGGACGTAGCTATTAAGGGAGACCGTTTAGTTGGAGGCATCCACATAGTGGATTAAAAAATACTCATCTAGTATGTTAGTCATAGCTGATGTTCATAGCATTTCCTATACGCCATGTGCTAGTAAACGCACTTGACGTATGTTAACCGATTAACCTATGTTAATCAAATAGGTAGTATTGCTGTCCTCATTTAATAAATGAGGAAACAAGACACCTCAAGAGGTTAAGTAACTCGTCCCAGATCACACACTCAGGAAGTCGGAGAGCCAGGATTCAAGCCCAGGTAATCTGGTTCCAGAGTCCATGCTGTTAACCACTATGCCGCATTGCCTCTCTGGTTAAAACAGTAGAAAATAACCCTAACACAAATGCCGCGATTACGGTGTGGTGGGTGTAGGAAGTGGTATTGGCGAGCTCTGCCAGGCTGGGGCTGACCAGCGTGGTGTCTCAGTGGCCCAGTCTGCCCCGCATGAGCACATTCATTGTATCCAATGCTGTGCCGGTGATGCGTGGGCTGTGACAGACAGTTCTTGGCTCTTTCTGTATTTATATACAAAAAACACTTGTTAAGAAAAATGAGTTTAAATGTGTATGTATTTCCCAGGATAGCATATGTCCCATATCATGTGCCGTACTTTGGGTGCTAAAATGGCTTTTTATTTTTTTCAGTCATTGTTTGCTTTTGGAGTTAAATTTTCTAAATGGGAACTACTGGTCACCCAGAACAGGTTAGAAGGTTCCAGATACTGTAGTTACCCAGTCTACTGGAAAAGATCAGTAACGACTTCACTAAAGCGCTTCCCTTGAATAGTGGAAGTGGAAGCCCAACATTAGGAAACTGAAAATGAAGGAGAATGGAGGATTTGAATGGGAGGAAAAAACGTCTGTGGTAGGAGACTGGGGAGACCTGAGCCGTGATGACTCTTGGCTGTGGTCAGCAAGGAGCGGATCAGTTACAGATTTAGAAACTGGTTTAGACCTGGGCAGTGATCCATGATGTGGCCTTGTGAATGAAGGCTTAGGTGAGGAGGGCAGCAAAGTGCACTTTAGTTGAGGAAGCGGTCGCACTGCAAGGGTTGGGTCCCGAAGGGCTGTCCATGCCCACCTTAGTGTGAGTGGAATGACGATCGGAGGAGAGAGGGGAGCAGCGTGAACTAGTTGCCGGTGTTCTTTAACACGACGGCAGCCAGGAGGCAGCTAGATCCATGACAAGGAAACATAGACCTAGTGACATACAGCGTTTGAGAGGAGACCGTGGAGTCCGAAGACCTAGGTTTGATTCCCCCCAAGCTTGGTGATCTTGGGCAGATTAGTTTTGCTGTGAATGTTTTCATCTGTACAGTGACGATGCTGATACTTGCACCTGCAGAGAGTTGCTGTGAGTATTGATGAAATGGTGCATGCAAAACGCTTGGCACATCGTGTGACAAATGGTACCAACAGTTTGCTACGAAGGTGGTTATTGTTCTTCACTTCTGATATTGTGAGGTGGTTGTACAGCAAGTGGAACATGAGAAGGATTAAAAAAGAAACATGTGTTTTCCAAGGGCTGATGGTGGTCTTGCTTAGGAAAAAAGAAACTTGGTTTATCCTAACAATAGTGAGATAGTCGTGGTGAAGTGAAAAGGTTAAAAAGCGCTGTTACTAATGGTGCTGGTGATGCTCGAAGAGGAAAGTCATGCTCTGGAGAAGAGTTAGAAGTCATAAAACACTGAGTTCTTTTCAGTGATAGGTTTTGTACCAGTTCTTTTCCAGCTATACCTTTTTATGACTGAACTTTCTTTAGGAAAAAAAACTTGAGTCTGCAACTCCAGCCTCTGTCCCCCCATTGAAATAGTTATTTTAAAAATGTAGTTGTTGGTAACGTAAGGGGTTTGCCCACTGTTGCAGTCTAGCAGTGCTGACCCTGCAGTAGTTTAGAGAATTAGGAGCAGCGAGTGCTGGGGAGGTCTGAATGCGGCTGTAGGAATTAAGAGGTGGGCACGCTCTCCCTGTACCGCTTCAGCTCTGCCCCAGGACAGAAACACACAGTGTGGTCTGGATAGGAAACCTTTCTTTCAGTAGATCAAGATTTAGTTCTAGCCAGGAGGTGGAGAATGTGGCAAGAGTTTGTGTAAGATGAAATGACGTATTTCATAGATACAGTAAAAGCAGATGGAGTTAAAGGGCAGCGGTGGAAAGATGTCTTTTGTTCACTTATTGAACTCATTATTTGAGGCCTTAGCACATGCTAGGAGCATGCAAAGATGAAATAAGCTGCCCTTAATTATCTACCATCTAAAGGAGACATGTAAATGGTTAAATTCAGAGATGGTGACTCTTTGAACCTAAATAAAAGAAATAGATTAAACTGATGCTTGAAGAGAGTCAGGGGACAGACTAGCAAATGAGGGTGCGACTCTTCCAGAGCTCAGTGTTCTCATCAGAGTTGCTTCCTGGAGGCATAAGTTCTAAGTATTTATCAAACATACCATAGAACCTAGGAAAACTGCTTCTCATATCGTCTCAAATGATTTCATTGTTGACTTGAATTTGTGTTGTGTCCTTAGGGTGGTGTACCATGGCCGATTTTGCCCAGGGAAGTTTTGCGGTAGCAGATTATGGTTTGTTAGAAGATTGCCCTTATGTGGACGATTGTGTCTTTGCCCCTGAGTTTATGTCCAGTGATTATGTTCGTGTAACTCAGCTTTTCTGTGATGGAGTGGTAAGTATATTTCTTAACTCTTTTTTTCTTGGCCTTGTTGCACCACATGCCAGATCTTAGTTCCCCAACCAGGGATTGAACACATGACCTCTGCATTGGATGTACAGTCTTAACCACTGGACTGTCAGGGAAGTTCCCTTAACTTTTTGTTTTTAATATGATGTCTTAAAGTTTTTTTTTTTTTAATTAAGATATAATTCACATTATATCTTATTATAATGACAGTTTCAGATGTACAACATAATGATTCAACATATGTATATATTGTGAGATCAACACAGTAAGTCCAGTTAACGTCCATCACTACAACATAGTTACACATTTTTCTCCTTCTTGTGAGAACCTTAAAGATTTCGTGTGCTACTTGAAATTTTACAGGGAGGTATGTATAGTTTCTGCAGAGGTCATTTCAGACCGGAGAGTAGGCAGTGCCTCACCAGGGGGCCTGTGCAGTGCTGCTGAAAGCTTGTTTTCTGCCTGGAGGTGAGCAGGGCTCTCAGGGGAGACCCATAGAAACAGACTGGGGGAAACCCTGTGAAAAAAGGCTGAAAGACACATCGGTTGAAGATGTGTTCAAAGTGTGTGAGTAAATGTCCCAAAAGTTTTTAGTTTAGTACTGATTACCCTTACGTCAAGAACTGGGGGCTTCCCTGGTGGTCCAGTGGTTAAGAGTCCACTTGCCAGTGCAGGGGACATGGGTTTGATCCCTGTTCCAGAGAAGTCTCACCTGCTGTGGGGCAGCTAAGCCCGCGTGCTGCAGCTACCGAAGCCTGGGCACCCTAGAGTCTGCTCTGCCAGAGGAGCCACTGCGAAGAAAAACCTGTGCACCACAACTAGAGAAAAGTGTGCGTGCAGCAGTGGAGACCCAGTGCAACCAAAGTAAATAAATAAAGTTTAAAGAAATCGAGAACCACACTTCTGCATTTTACCAGATACAAATCAAAAGAATTCTTTTCCTTTTTAGGGTAGACAGTATAAAGATTATACCCAAACTGAGGGAAACTTAGGTGAGTACATTGATATTTTAATTTTGTTGAAACAACTTCTACAGGATGTTCATGCATTCACATCAACATAATAGACTTACGTATCTTTAAGAGAATTTATTCTTTACTGTTCTTTTTCACTAGAAATTAAAAAATCCTTTGTTAAATCGTTTTGGCTAACATTTAGATATTCTTAACATCCGACAGATTCAGATATTTTATCCATTCATTTCTTACCTTTCCATATCCATTTTTGTCTTTTCCCTTAACAGTGTTGATTCATTCCAAAACAAGGCACAAAATATTAATTTAAAACTTTTTTTTTTATTAAGAATTTGACATCTGCACTGTGTGGTGTAGTAAACCTATTTCTGTCCTGCAAGATTACTGTGATGCCATTAAAGTCCACATCTTCTGGCCACTTCTGTTTCAACGTCAGCAGAGCTCTATAATAACACGGATGCACTCCTGTGTAAGGACCAAGTGAGTTACTGTCTCTTAAACCATTCTGTATAAACAGTGGTAAGCGTGTTGCCTTACCACTGAGGGATGCCAGGTACAATGGAAGGCTTATGTCTCCTCCTTATATACTGTTCAACTCTACTTTTGTTTAATAGAGTGGAAAAAGTTAATATTGGGATTTGGATATGAATGAATAATCTTGGTGACTTAATGAAATTGAAGAGCATTAGATTAAGGAAGAAATAATATACTTGTTTATAAATACCAACATTATAATACAGAAGAAAGAAAAAAGTATAATATTTTGTCTGATTAATAAATAGCTTGTTATTACCTGGAGGAAAGAAACAGAATTTTTATTACAGTAGTTTACATTGAGGTATAACATAGTCAAGTGTAAAATTTAATGAATTTTTATATATGAAAACATAATCTTTTAAAAAATAAATTTGTCTTTAAGCGGTTCTCATGCTTGTGAGATAAGTTTGAAGAAATTACAGCAGCTTGAGCTGATGGAAGATATTGTGGATTTGGCAAAGAAAGTTGTGGTAAGTGATAGAATGTGTATCCTACCCCCCTATTTCAAGAATATAAATATAATATATGGTATCAGGCCCATGCTACTAACTTATAGTGGCTAACAGGAATGATTTTAGTTTTGGTTAACATGAGCTTACTTTGCCAACAAAGGCCCCTATAGTCAAAGCTATGGTTTTTCCAGTAGTCATGTATGGATGTCCCAGATTTGGACCATAAAGAAAGCTGAGTGCTGAAGAATTGATGCTTTTGAACTGTGATGTTGGAGAAGACTCTTGCGAGTCCCTTTGGACTGCAAGGAGATCCAACCAGTCCATCCTAAAGGAAATCAGTCCTGAAATTCATTGGAAGGACTGATACTGAAGCTCTGGTATTTGGCCACCTGATGCAAAGAACTGACTCATTAGAAAAGACCCTGATGCTGGGAAAGATTGAGGGCAAGAAGAGAAGGGGATGAAAGAGGGTGAGATGGTTGGATGGTATCACTCATTCAATGGACCTGAGTCTGAACAAACTCCAGGAGGTAGCGAAGCACAGGGAAGCCTGGGGAGAGGCAGCTGATGAAGGTTGCAAAGAGTCAGACACGACTGAGCTACTCAGCACCGCGCCGCGCAGCCTGAGCTTATTCTGGTATGCGCGAGTTCATGCTGTGTATTTCAGAGGTTAGGTAGATGGCTTTTCTCATGGTTCTGACGTGACATGATGAGAACCAGGCTGGCTCCATTTCTTTAAAGAATAGAAATTAGAATTTGTCGCAAATGAAAGTGTGCTCCTGGTTCACAGAAAGCTTTGTCGCAGGTTCTGAAAGTGACAGGTTCTTTCTTGTAACATAAAATCTTGTCATTGTCACCACCACAACAACAAATATTTTTTCTTTGGGATAAACTTTTATCATGTCAGATTTGAGGAGTTATCTGTGTACTACACTGAAAGGTTTTTTTTTTTTTTTCCCTTGAAAGCCATTAATAACTTTTCTTATTTCATTTGGTTATGGGGCCAAGTGTTTTTCTTGCAAATTCTGATTGCAAATTTAAATTTACAAAGGGTATTCTGATATTGATTTCCAATAGATAATCCTTTGCAATAATTTATATAAGCCAATGAATTTTATAAAAAGATTTTTAGGTGTAATAAACTTTAAAATCAGTACATCTAAAAGTTACACTAAATCGTTTTATTATTAGAACCCTGGGTAAGACTGTTTTTGACTTGACTCAGGGTCCTTAGGAGGTCAGTTGGGCATGATACTGCTCTGGGACGTGGACTACTGTGTACATACGGTGGTTTTTAGTTCAGTTGTGTCCAACTCTTTGCGACCCCATGGACTGTAGCCCACCAGGCTCCTCCGTCCATGGGATTTCCTAGGCAAGAGCACTGGAGTGGGTTGCCATTTCCTTCTCCAGGGGATCTGCCTGACTCAGGGATCTCCTGCTTGGCAGGCAGATTCTCTACTACTGAGCCACCTGGAAAGCCCTGTACATACAGTAGTATTCCTAAAATGTAGAATTTTTTTTATTCACTAGAAAATTAAAGTATAATTGGCCAAATAAAAAAATGTTTTTTTCTGTTTTGCAGAATGATACATTCTTTATCGGAGGCTTATTGAGAATTGGCTATAAAATAGAGAACGTAAGTGTCAACATGAGAATCCAGCACTGTGAATAAGTGGCAGTTATTCAAATGTAGCATTTGGTCATATGGATTTCTATATTTTGCCTGAGCAGTCTCCTTATTTGGGTGGATTTAGTTGTATGGATTTCTATATTTTGCCTGAGCAGTCTCCTTATTTGGGTGGTTTATACCATTTTCATTTTTCCCCCATACCTTTTTTTTTTTTTGGCAATTTGATTGTTTTTTTCTCTTTTATTTATCTGGCATATATTCTCTCCCAAATGAAATTACTACGTCCCTGGTGTGGACATTTTTCGGTATACGATTACTGGATAGTCTCATTTTGTGGGATCTTGGTTGCTGGGCCAGGGATTGAACCTGGGCCCTCAGCAGTGAGGCTGCAGAGTCCTGACCACTGGACTGCCAGGAAATTTCTGACAGATACATGTTTGTCTTAAGCCTGACACCAGCATTGATAACTCCACTATTTCTGAAGTCTTTTCAGACATTGGAAGTGTGATAACATTTCTGTGAACCCTTGACTGCCGGGGTCCAGCCCTGGTGGAAGGGTAATTTGAAGGGAAGACAGAGTAGGCGTCCTAGGAAAAAACTTATTTAATTACAGATATATAGAGAGATTAGGAACGGATAGTGTAGTAGGAAAATTAGTGGAGAAAAAGAGGCTGAATATCTTGGTTTACGTGGAATACCAATCACCACCTACGTAGGCCACAGGCGTCTTTCCGTTCTCCTGAAGGAGAGGAGGCACTGAGGCCTCCCTGGTCCTATCTTAGAAGCCCGGGCAAAATTAGCAGGCTTGATGAGTACCCATGTTCCAGATGGAAATTCAGCCAGAAGGGGAAAAAACGACACGGGGGAATCAGTCTTTCCAGAAACTGATCCGATTTCTTTTTCAGGTTTGCTTATATACTTTTTGTTATACATAGGGATGAATACAGAGTCACGCGGGTGTCAGCAGATCTGACCCTTGTCAAAATCAGGTGCTTCATATAAAATTATACAAAGGTCTTATGGGTTTTACATCATCTTCTGGCCATGAGGCCTGCTGACATTTTATAGCCCTTTCTGATAACGGTCAGTCAACCAGGAAAATTTTTCCAGGGGTGATTTTTTCTTAAACCAAGTGCCACCCTCCAAATAAAGTTGCATTCCTATAGGGTGAGGGTGTAGTGGGTTACAATCAAGAAAGGAATTTACTTAGCCTAAGGTTTGACATGATTAATCTTAAAGGTTAATACTTATTTTTCCTATATGCTAGTTATATTCATTATAAGGGTGGGGAATATGGAGATTTAGCAGCAAATATTGGCTCAACAAATGAAAAACCCTTCACCAGTATAATTTCTAATCAACCCACTAATACTATACTAATAATTTTCTAACTTCTCAAAAGAGTTTGTATTTAGAAAGTTTTAAAGCATTGCGTGCCTCTCTCGGTTGAGAGGCTGTAAACAATCACGTGTGGCTGGAGGAACCTGCTCAGGCAGGCTAGAGGACCTTCAGAGGAGTTTGTAAGTTGAAACACTCTTGTCATGCCCAGGAATTTTTATTAACTGGAGCTGCAAGTTAACTCCTCTGAGAGCAATGGTGATGGGGGAGAGCCACCCATAAAGTCAGAGGTGTAGGTGAGAGCATAAGTAAAGTAGGCAGACTCTGGTTTTGGGGGTAGATGCTCAGGAACAGGGGGTTTCCTGGGGCTTGATCCGCCTTTGCGAATGCCAGAGCCTGCTTCCTCATGACCTTTGCCATGGGCAGAGTTCCTCACCCTGGCTCCCTGCACTTGACCCTTGATGAAGGTCATTGCACTGAGCACTCATTTGTCCAGCCTTGCACTCCTCTTGTGTATATGCTTATTCTTCTCTCTGCCACAGACCATTTAAAATACATAGTAGTTTTTGTTAACCTTAATCTGTACCTTTAATTTTGAGGTAAGGATAGCAGTCCTAGTGTAGATGAGACCTGAGAACCCTCGTTCACCTTTGTTATTGGACTCTCCTGCTCCCCAGGGCAGCCTCTGGCCAGGTTGTAGACCTCAGCTTCCTGTTCTCAAAATGAACAGCAGCATTTTGAGCTCTGAGGGTGGCCTGAGGTTCCCTGAAGATGTAACATATGTGAGTCTATGGTCTCTGTTATCTTGTGCGCTGGGGTCTAGCTATTCTAGGTTGCATGCCAGAGTAATGAAAATACAAAGTTTTCCAAGTTTTTATTAAGAATCTGCAATGCTATATAAGAGAAATTTATAATGCCACATGTAAACTTACAATTAATACATAAATCACATTTTCACCCCTCTTTGAAACAGAAAATCTTGGCAATGGAAGAAGCTTTGAATTGGGTGAAATACACAGGCGATGTAACAATTTTATCTAAATTAGGAGCAGTTGACAATTGTTGGAGTATGTTAAGTATTTTCTTTACTGAATGTAAGTATAAATGCTTTAAATTGTTACTTAGTTTTATAAAGGTATTATTTTGGAAAGTAGAATGCATGGCTATGTGATTTCATGTTTATCTTAGGATTTTTAAACATGTTTTTTCTCTTGTGCATAAGAGAAAAGACTGAATAAGAGAACTTTAACTCTGTAGTTAATTTTATTCTGTATTTCCTGTATTGATGATTTGTGTGACTATATATTTTTTAAACATCCTACCAAATGGGTGCTATGAGTTCTTATATATATAATACCCAAGGAAAGACTTCACACTGGGGTTCATGTATTTTCATTTATAAGAGAAATAAGTAACTGAGCTAAGACCATAATTTTCATTTTTCTGATGAATCTGTTACTTTTATGTATGATGAAACTGCCTTATATATTTTTTACCTTATGAAATATTTTTCTCTAAAGCATTTGAATGTTAGCAGTGTTTTTATAGGGATCTTGAAACAGGAAGTGTTTGACTTTTTAGTTGATGGTGACTGATTATTTGCCATTTCCACTGAGTAGAGGGCATACTTTATACTCTTGACCTGGGTGTTAGAAATTAAGTTTAAATATGAAGACAGGTTTTCCTGATACTTAATAGATGCTGGGCTGTATCACATGAGTAGAGGTGATTCTCTTTGTTGTTTCGGAACCCTTTAATTATAGGCTAGATTTTATGGTGAAATTAGACGATCAGTATCATGTACTGGGCGTCTGTGTGGACTTGTTTCTGACTCTTTCTGTGTTCTCTCTTCTTTATAGTAACCCTGCAAGGTAGCTGCTGTGATTCTATTTTAGAAATGAGTAAACTTTGAGAGGTTAAATGATACTTCTTTGGTCTGTTAATTAGTAGAACCTAGATAAGAAGTTAGGTCTCTCTGATCCCAAAGTTCAGGTTTTTGTTCTATAATCTTTCTCTGTCCCCATCATCTTCTGAAATTCTTCAGTGTTAAGTTTTACGTACTACTTTTGCTTTGGAAATGAATATGTTTGGCTGGAGGCATAACTATAGTTTTGTTGCAATAAAATTATTATTTACCACTTATAAAATCTTATTTATGGAACAGCTTAAAATATAGAAAATGAGGTCTTGTAAACTTTTAACGTAAATGTTGGTTATTACTTGCTGCATTTGAATTAGTTTATTACATTTTTATAAGAACGTTTCAAAAAATGTCTGATTTTTGACTTGAGAGTTATAATTTTGAAATAAGACATTAAAAAAATTTTTTTATACCAAATATATTTTAGAAAGTAGTTTCCCAGGCTTTTGTTTTCAGAAATTTTAGTTGAACTTTGTGCTGGGTATACTGTAGCTCCAGTGTTATTAAATTGACTTGAGTAATTATGAGGCCTGTTTGGAATGTGTTATGACAGCACTGTTAACTACAGTTAGAACTAGAGTAATAATAAGCTGGAAATAAGACCAATTAGATTCATGGCAAGCAATGAATTGAATGTTTTCTGGAACAGTTTATCAGTTGTTTAACTTTACAGACTCACCTACCTAGCCTAAGAGTGAGAACATTAACAATACCAATTTATTTTAATAAATTTTTTCTCACTCTCTCCTAAAAATAACATTTAGACAAATATCACATAACTAAAATTGTAACAGAAAACTGCAGTTTGCTTGAAGAATTTAAAACTCAAAGTTGTGCGGAGTGTCTAGAGGTGAGAATAAATATTTATTTGTAAGTATATTTTGAGATTTGCTTGTTAGAACTTTTATTAATATTCAGGGGAAAGTTCAGTATTGGCTCAGATGGTAAAGAATCCGCCTGCAATATGGGAGACCTGGGTTCAATCCCTGGGTTGGGAAGATGCCCTGGAGGAGGGCATGACAAGTCACTTCAGTATTCTTGTCTGGAGAATCCATGGTCAGAGGAGCCTGGCAGGCTACAGTCTACAGGGTCGTGAAGAGTCGGACACGACTGAGCAACTACGCACACAGCACATCTGAATATAAGAACTGTTATAGAATTTGATACCATATTTGAGAGAAATTTTTAATAAATTTTGATTGGAATTGGTTTTGGAAGAGGAAGACATCTTGATCAGAATTTTAAAATTTTTTAAATTTTAATTTACTTATTTTAGGCTGCATGGGTTGCTGTGTGGGCTTTCTATGGTTGTGGCGAGCAGGCTTCTCTTTGCAAACCACAGGCTTCAGTGCCTGTCTAAGGCAAACAGAGGGTGTGCAGGTTTCAGTAGAGGCAGCGGGTGGACTTAAGTAGTTGTGGTTCACGGGCTCTGGAGTGCAGGCTCACCCGTTGTGGCACATGGGCTTGGTTGCCCCTAGGCACACGGGATCTTCCCAGACCAGGAACTAACCAGTGTCCCCTGCATTGGGAGACGGATTCCCAATCTCTGGACAACCAGAGAAGTCCCAGAATTTTATGTTACAGATTTAAATTGAAGCTTGATTTTTTAAAATTTAATTTAAAAGGCTTTTAATTAATTGAAAGAGTATGATTTTCTATGGGACCAGCTTTATTGACATGTAATTCATATGTCATACAATTTACTCAGAGAAAATAAGATTTTAAAAACTAAATTTTTAGAAAAGGATTTAGGAAATTATTTTTCTATTCATGATATCCAGTAAATAATAGTTTATTTTGAAAATTTGAATGTTTCTGTTGAACTTTTAGTTATAGCTATAGCGTATTTGATTTCATGCCCTTTTTTCGGCGTTTTGTTTTTATTTCATCTTTGCTAACTTTGTCACCTCATTTTTTGAGGGGCCATTAGTCTAATCAACATTGCCTATATATTATTGATGTATATATTTCTTAAGCTGTCACGTTTATTGAATGGTATCACGTTTTCTAGCCTAAAGTTAAAATTCTGCCTTGAATCTATTTTTTTTCCCTGCTCATAATATATATTTAAAAGTGGATCTGCCAAATATGGTACACAGGGGATTAATTGTTCATATTATTCATAATGTAGTGGGTTTGTTTGCTTTTTAATATTCCTTTTAACAAAGTTAGCCTTGAGTCATTAGAGATAGGCTTCTTTAAATGTGTATGCCAAACTATTGGGTATTGAATTCTCGTTTTCTACATAAGTAATCCCCCAGATTATTTTTGACTTCTAAGATAAAAAACCAGAACCATTTTCCCTAGGTTTTTGGGTTCCTGATTCTTTTTGAATGTAATTGATGAATCTTCTTTTACTTTGATTTCTCAGCAAGGAGAACTAATGAAAATGAAAGGAAATGAAGAGTTTTCCAAAGAAAGATATGATATAGCTATTATCTATTACACCAGAGCCATTGAATGTAGGTAAGAGCAAAATGGAATAGTGAGACCCTTTCTATGTGGCAGATCACGTTAGAGTGCTAGTCAGTATGAAAGAAACACAAGATGAGGAACTGGAGAGTATCTTCAGTTTACTATGCAGAATGTTTTCTCACCTGTAGGTATAAGAAACATGAGGTGAACTGAATAGATGAACTTAAGTTATATAACTTAAGCCTGTTAGGCAAAATTTTGAATTTACTTCTATCTTGCCCCAGTTTGTTCCCAAGCTTTCCACCTACAGAGTCATCTGTTTTTTCTTGGACTCATTTTCCCTTCTTCTAATAACTTCCAAATTATTGACTGATACGAAAGAATTAATCACTAATTCTTTACTAATTAGTTAACTAGTTACTAGATGTCACCCATTCAGGGATTTGTGGTTTCTATGAGGGGACTTTTAAAGGATAAAAGTTGGGATTGCTGAGAGAATACATGTGTTCTACCTTATCTTCTATTTGCCCAGCTTCTAGAATTTTGTAGCATTCTTACGCTTGTGCCTCACTTGGTTCTTACTGACATCTTTGCTGGGCCAGCTTAATACTGTAGCAGCCTTAGGAGGGTGTGCTGTAGACAGCTGCTCTCTTTCCAGATGTACCCATCTCCACAGGAAATGAGTGAATCTAGGTAGCAAACCACATCTGAAAGGTTGCCTGTCTGTTCTAGGAAGAGGTGGAGATAATATAGGTGGAGTAAGATAAAACCAAACGGGACAAAGCTTGAAGTCACGCTATTTAAATTACTGTTGCAGTTTACAGATGTCCTTTGTCGAGGTTTTGACTTAACATAAAAGTGTTCTGTCCTCGATAGTGACAACATGCTTGTAGTTCGCTAGATTTTTAATGCCTCATTTGATCTTCTCAGCAGCCCCAACAGCACAACAGAAAAAGTAGAACTTTTAGACTTCATTTTGAATAGAGAAGTTGAGTTGATTTGAACAAGCCCCTCAGGAAATGAAGGAACCAGAACTTAGCCAGTTAGGACTCCAAATCCTATATTCATTTCTGCTCTGCCAAACAGATATGAAGGTTTTGAAAATTTTTTCTTGCCTTATGATTTCTGTGTTATGTTTTTGTTTTAAATGTAATATTCTTTACTAATGAAACACTGTTTTTTTTTAAAGGCCTGAAAATCACCTGCTTTATGGTAACCGAGCTCTTTGTTTTCTTCGTACTGGACAATTCAGGTCAGTTGCTTAGAGTGCTTAATCACTCAGCTGTTAAGCTAAATACCTATATTTGAGAAATATTTCTGTTTGCAGTTATGCAAGAAAATCCTTTAGTAGTTCTTTGGCTGAAATAGTTAAGTGGTTAAAGAGAGCTCTGTAGGCTTTATGTATAATAACAGCAATGACAGAAACAGTGATTTTTTTTAAGAGTGGAAAAGATATGCTTTGCATTATTTTAAGCACTTCACTTAGGTTATTTAATTCTCAACGACACGTTTAATAGGGCTTCCCAGGTGGCTCAGTGGTAAAGAATCCACCTGCCAGGGCAGGAGATGTGGGTTCAATCCCTGGACTGGGAAGATCCCCTGGAAGAGGAAATGGCAACCCACTCCAGTGTTTTTACCTGGGAAATCCTATGGACAGAGGAGCCTGGCGGGCTACAGTCCATGGGGTTACAGATAGTCAGACACAACTGAGCGACTTGGTGTATTTAATAGGTAGATAATATTATTTTCCATATTTTACATGTGGATAAATTCATACCATTAGTAATTGTGAATTTTGTTCTACCCTGCTCCACTTTTTTTCAAGCTGTGATGTAGTGATGCCAAGATTCAAACACAGCTCTTACCTGATTATGCATAATCTATGTTTATAGCACCTATAATATATTACCTTCTTTTGCTCTTAGCTAATCTGTATAGTTCTGGAAGAATTCTTCCTATATTTGTTTCCTTTGTATTAGTATGAATAAAACTAAGTAAATATCCTTCATAAGGGAAAGAAAAGTTTAATGATTTAACTATGAGAGTGAAATTGTAATTAATTCTTAGTTCCTCTTGTTGAACTGAGCTTGTATTTATTAGTTGAGAAAGATTGTTGACAGTGCCCCCATGATTTTATTGTCTCTCAGCTTATAGTTTTTAGAACTTAAATATTAAGCATGAGTGTTGAGCAGTGTAGACTGTTATATTTAACTGTGTCTTACAGGATTGGTTCAGGAATACATCCATTCAGTAGAAAAATACTAAAAACTAACTATAAAAAACCACATTAGAGGCTGGGATCCTCAGAATAAAGCTGCATAGGCGTAAGGTCCTGCTTAGTTATTAGTTATAATTCCTATTTGCATCTTGCCTTTCTTTTGCCCAAAATAAAAAGAAGATACCTGGCAAGTTATAGAATTCTCACTATACATGAAGAAAGAGCACACCAGTTTCTCAGGGGAAACTGTTTTCCTAATGTTTGGTTCTGGAAGAAATTTCTTCTGTGGTTTACAAGTAATATGAACTGAGTGATGGGGTAGAGAACAATCTCAGCAAGATTCCTGTTCAGAGCAAAAGAAACACACCCTGAGAGGGCAGTTTTGGTTTTCATCAGTAGTTTTTCAAATTAAGGTTCTTATAAGAGCAGAGAGTCTGCTATCAAGTTGTTTTTCAGGGAGAGTACTTACATTGGAATGTGGGGGGTGGGGGTGGGGAGTATGGTGTATTCCAAGTATACAATCTTCAAAAATAACATTTATGTTTTTCTTTTATTATAAACAGAACACTTTCTCATGGTAGAAAATTTGGAAAATACAAGAGTTTAAAAAGAAGAAAATAAAAAATCACCTCCTCGGAGAATACCGCTGTATTAACGTTATGCAGCTTATAAATGGCTTAAGCCGTGGATAACCGAGGCTATCTAGTCTAGAGGAATGGATGGGCTTGACACAGTCTTCCATCAGTACCACTGTCCTCAACTGGTTCTGGCAAGAAATGGGCTGCACATGTCTTTAGGTTACTGCCTCTGGCTAGGTCCAGACTTGCAGATATCCTGTGCTGTTTGAAGGCCATTCTGTATGCGCTTAAGGTGAATAGGTTGGCTGGCAACTTTACTAGCCTCTTGTGAAAATCGAGGCACCTGTCTGAAACTTTAGAGTGGGTTGAAGGTCATCCCCTCTGCATAGGGGATCCCTTGGAGCTGAGAGGCAAATGAGGGGTTTCTGCCTTCTTTTGTGAGTGTTGAATGCTAGACACCCAAGCAGGAGCCTGCTGAAACTCTGCTCTGAAGGAGGTGCATCGAAGCAAAAATACAGAAGCCAGGTAGCCTGGTGAGGTCAAGGTCAAGAGTAGGGTTGTGCATCCATCCTTGTACCTCCCAGCTGACGGTCTAGCTTTGTGGGTCAACTCCATAGCAGTTTCCTGTAGAGGCAGGTCAGCAGCATTTCCTTGTTAGGCAATCACCAGTATGTGCTGGATGCTTGTTTAATGTCAGAAGCATGATGCCACCCTGGTTTTACTGGTGTTTCCCACCTCATTCACTATTTACATGACTTGCTTAGTAATGTAGGGATAATGTTTCCTAAACCTGAAATGCACATAACTCCTTATCAAGTGAGTAGATTATATGACTTCAGAAAAGAACACACTGCCAGCGATTCAGACGTGCCCTTGACCCAGGAGGACCCATGCCATTTAGCTGAGTTACCAGGATTGAGGTGTTGAAGCCCTCCTCTCTAGGGCTGGTAGATCTGTCATGAGAATCTGGCTGAGCAGCTGATGGTGAAGCATCCAGCCTCCCTGGCACTGTTTTGAGTGCTTTTCCTGTGTTAACTCATAAAACCCTCCCAGCCCTGTGAGATAGGCGCTGCTGGGTCTTTCTAGATGAGGAACCCGAGGCCTGGGCGGTCAAGCAGTGTCCTCAGACACTCACTGGGTGGTGTGAACCCAGGTGGATGCACAGTCTCTACGATTAATCACCAAGCACGGGTGATGATAGGCTCAAACAGCTATGTTAAAGTTGAAAAAAAAGAATGATCTAAATAGTCAATAAATATGATTATCCTTACAGGACATGCAGATTAAAAACTGTGAGTCTCTCTTTCGTACCCATCAGATTGGCAAACATTTTAAAACCTCATAGCACCAAGTATTTGAGAGGACGTGGAACAAAGGAAACTTTCATACTCGGCCGGAGAAATGTGTAAATCGGTGCAGTCACTGTGGAGAGCCGTGTGGCAAGGTGAAGACGTGTACTCTTCTGCCCACTTCTGGGCTACCTGAGAAGATGTGTTGCAAGCCTTCATTAGAGCGTTGTGGTTAAGAGTAAAGAAATGGAAACCACCTAAAAGTCCATCTATAGGGAATGGATAAAATGAATTATGGTATATTCATACAATGGAATGCTGTGCAGCAGTTAAAATGAATGCAGTGTTGAGTGAAAAAGCAAGTTGCAGAATGATTTGTACGGTATGATGCCATTTATGTGATGTTTTGAAATGTGCAAAATGATATGCATATGCATAAGTAATACATAGTATGTATTAACAGTGACAAGTGCATGGGCATGTTAAAATACCAATGGAGTGGCTGTCTCTGGGGAGGGAGGGAGGGACATGGATTGGAGCTGGGAAAGATGGTTCACAATGGATGTCACCTGTAACAAACCTGGCAAGAAGATCTGAAGTAAATATGGCAAAATGTTAAAGTCTTGCTAAGCTGGTACATGGGTATTGATTATGTTAATGTTATTCTCTGTACTGTACTGTACTGTTACATATATTTGATACAAGGTGTAATTAACAATTCACATAAGATGGAAAGAAACACCAAGCATTAGGATAAAGTAAGTGAAAAATAATCTTGAAAGAGGAGAAACACAAATATTTTAAGGCCAGTTTGGCTGGGAGCCTGAGGTGAGGTATTTGTGGGGAAAATGTTTCATTCAGAAATGGTTCAGCGTGGTGGTGGAGGTTTTAATGCCACATAGTCAGTTTGTAAATCTGACCACCTTTGGGTGGATACAGGTGAGGCCAAGAGCCAGTTCTCCCGAGATGTGCCGCTCCAGGAAACCTGCGGAACTGGGCTGGGGTGAAGGAGGGGAGGGCGGGCTCGCGCTCCTTCCTGCCATTCCTTCACACTGAGCCTGTGTGCGGAGCATCCCAGAGTGTCTGGCTGGGATGAGATGTCCTTTATCTTCTGATCTTCTATAAGCTCACGTTTTAAATAGAATTTGAGAGGTTGAGGGCATCTTAGAGTGATGCTTTTAATTGAGGTAATTAAAAAATTTCAGATTAGAGCAGAATCTAAAAAAAGCAATCAGGCATCTATAGCCTCTGGTTGCAATAGTTACACAAGGTAAATGATTAGGGTTACTGTTTAATTCATTCTCAGTGGGACTCACTTGTGGAAATTTGAATTCTTTGGTGGGATGGAATAAACTGTGTAATAGGAAATGTAATTGGAAAAGGGGAAAGTTTAGTCTCGGATATTTTAAATTTACTTAGGAAGAGTATAGAATTTTAAAACTGGCTATTTACTCTGACCCTTTGGTATTTAACTACCCTTAGATGGTATTTCCTTTTATTAGCTCCCAACTTGTAAATAATAGCAGGCAGCTAGATTTTAAATGATTGTGTGTATGTGTGTGTTTCTGAATTGAGGTCTGAGGTGTAAATCAAGTAAATTGTATGTTTTTGTGAGAATTTTCAAAAATCTTAGTGTATGTGGGACGTTTTTATTCCTTACTCTGTTCTCTTACTTGTATGGTCTCTATTTTGCTTTAAAAAATGCTGAATTTGCTTTTGAAGGAAATAGTTACTTTATCAAACTTCATTGAGGTGCACCCCTTTTTAAAACACAGTAACAAATGTACATCATAAAAAGTTAAGAGTACAAAAGGATAAACTGAAAATTCTTGCCACCTGAAACCCCTGCCCTAATCCCTTTCTTCAGATCCTTATGCATGTCTGTAATATTTTATGCCTATATGAACACTTACTACTTTGAAACAGATGAAGTTGCCATTTTTATAAGTCAGAATAAGGCATTTTCGTTTGGTTCAGTATAACTTATGTGTCTTGTTTTAATGTGGATAAGAGCATATTATATACCCCATTGTACATCTTGCTTCTTTTAATATTTAACTTGGAGTTGTTGCACATCAGTGAATACTGAGATCTACCCCAGTTTTTATTCATGACTGTATAGTGTTTTACTATGCACTAGTTTGTATTAGAACATAGCTTATTTCCAGTTTAAAAAGTTAGCTAAAACTGTATAATATCCTTTTATGTTGTACACTCCGATGCAGTATACATAGATATGTAGGATAAATTCCTAATAAGAATTTATTTTACTTGGATGAAAGAACATATGTAATTTTACTTCCAGACACTAACTTTTAATCTAAAATGTATGTGTGATTAAGTCACTGCATATTTGACGGTAACTGACCATTCCATCTGAATCCTGCCTTTGTTGCTTCATTGTAAGATCGAGAAACTTGGGGAGTAAAGATGTTATTTCTTTGTGATATGATCAGGCCCTGAAAATGATGATTTGCCATAAGGGGGAAAGATAATAATTCTTTTGTGGGATTCAGAGTTCTCACATACTTAGGTGTTGTGGTTTGAGAGAGTCAGTTAATAGCATTTCCTTCCCCTCCCAAGTCCAGAACTATTACTGCACATTGAAATCACTCGAGTTTTATGGAAATCCACCCCACTCACCCCTCTTAAGTTCTCATTTAATTGGGCATCGGGCTTTTTTAGAAGCCCCCCAGGTAGTACTTGCCTGGAGAATCCCAGAGATGGGGGAGCCTGATGGGCTGCTATCTATGGGGTTGCACAGAGTCGGACACGACTTAAGCGACTTAGCAGCAGTAGCAGCAGGTAGTACTAATGTACAGCCAGGATTGCCCACTGGTCTAGAGAGAGTGTGGGCTGACATTAGAAGGGGAACTGGGACTGAGCTTTGCCGGACAGAGAAAGTGGCCAATTAGAGAAGGATGAAGCTGCACAGGAGACTCCTACGAGGTTCGCCAGAGAGCCAGGAGGAGAGTCAGTGTAGGATTCTGGAAGTGAGTGAGAGAGTGGCCAGCAGGGCCTGTTGCTGGGAAGCCCTTTGGAACTTGGGTTTAGTTCTATGGACACCTAGTTCCCTAGGGAAGCTTGGCGCAGATGCCAGGACTGAGTGGGCTCAGGAGTGAGGCTCAGAAGTGAGGATGAGGAGATGGAGGCAGCCAGCACAGGCAGCTGGTGAAGGCATTCGGGCAGAGAGGCAGAGAGGACGGAAGAGGTTTGCCATTGTATTCAGGTGATTTTGGCTGCAAATAATAGAGATCTCTTAATTCAGCTGGTTTAAATGGTGAAGAAAACTTAACTTGATCCAAGAGTTCCAGAAGATGATTCTAGGGTTGTGTATGTAGTGAGTGATTGGACAATGTCATCAAAGACCTAGGTGGTTTTTTTTTCCAGCCTCACCGTGTGACTTGGACCTCAGACTGCCCACCCCCTCAGGATGGCAGGAGGGCTTCTGTAATTCAGATACCACACTGGACATTACAGCCTCCTGCAGAAGGATGACTCTTGTACTCCTCAAAAGAAAAATTTTAATATACATATTGAAAAGTGTACAGTTCATAAGTGTGCAGGTTGAATTTTCCAGATGCAAATAACCATACCCAGCATCTAGATCACAACCCCAGTACCCTGGAAGTCACCCTTGTTCCCATTCAGTCACTGCCCACTTCCTCCCCCAGGATAACTCCTGTCCTGACTTCTGACACCATAGGTTAGTTTTGCCTGCTTTGTGCAATATAAGCAGAATCATGTGATACGTGCTCTTTGTCTGATTTTCAGCATTGTGTTTGAGATCCATGTTGTTGCATGTAGTTGTAAAGTGTTCATCTATTGCATGAATATACCACATTTTATCCATTCTATTGTTGATGGGCATTTGGGGGTTTCTGGTACTTTTACAGATACTGTCATTGTGAACATGTCTTCATTTCTGTTAAGTATGTAATAAAGGAGTGGCATTCCTGGGACAGGAGGATGTGCTTATGCTCAGCTATGCACATAATTTGCACCGTGGTTGCATCATTTTACACTCCTGCCAGCAGCACATGAGAGTTTCAGTTCCACGTCCTCACTAACACTTATTATTTTGTGTCATTTCATTTAGACATTCTGCTGAGTGTGTAGTGATACGATGCTGTGATTTTAATTTGCATTTCCTTAAGTTAATTTAGGAGGTTTAAGTTGAACATTTGTTTTTCATATGCTTATCAACCAGTCAGATATCTTTTGTGAAGTGCCTGTTTGAGTCTTTTTTTTTTTTTTTCCTCCTTTGAGTTGAATGTCTTATTAGTAGGTTTTTAAAAAATATTCTGGATAGGAGTCATTGGTCAAAATATGAATATTACAAATGCCTTCTCACGCTCTGTGGCTTGCCTCTTTTTGCTTTCTTCCCATGAACGCAAGTAGTAATTTTAACATACTGCAGTTTATCAATTTTTTTCCTTTATGGTAAGCACTTTTTGTGTTCTGATTATAATCTTTGCCTACTCTGCAAAATACTGTTTTCTAAAATCTTGACCGATTATTGTTTTTTTAAATCTCCTATCCATCTGGGGAGCCCCAGGTGGCGTTAGTGGTACAGAACCTGCCTGCCAGTGCAGGGGACAGGAGAGACACGGTTTGATCTCTTGGTTGGCAAGATTCCCTGGAGAAGGGCATGGCAATCCACTCCAGTATTCTTGCCTGGAAAATCCATGGGCAGAGGAGCCTGGCGGGCTACAGTCCGTGGAGTGGCAGAGAGTCGGACTCGACTGAGCACACATGCATGAGATAGGCCATGATCCCTCTGGAGGTGGCTGTTTGTACGAGGTAGGGGTCAAGGTTCATGTGAATGTCCAGTTGACCCAGCCCTATTATTGTTTTCTTCTAGCTTTTGTTTTTGGGCCCAGGATCACCCCCCTCCCCAACTCCAGGGCCAGCCTTGGTAGGGCTGCTATTCCCAGGGCAAGAGAGAGGGTCTCCCCCTGCCTCTGAGGGACATGGCCAGAGTAGGGTGCCTCGCGGCGCCCACCCTCGGCTTCTTTTGGAGCCTGTGAGTGGGGCTCAGACTGCTTCTCGCTGCTCCCTAGTCTTGCTCCTCTTGAGGTCACCCAGAGCCTGGCTTTCCTTGCAGCTCGGACTGCTTCCCAGCATAGCCAGCCCCCCTCAGCCCTGCCCCTACTTGCTTCCTGGGCCCCTGTTTTGGAGCCCTCCCCTCTGATGCCCCGGTCTGATCCTCTTCCCCCAGCTTCACCTCTGCCCTGAGGCTTCCAGAGTGGCTCTGCTGAGACAGCCCCTTGGTGTCTCTTTCCTGCGCTGGAGACCATAGGCCTCTGCCCTCACCTCCAGCCCTCACAGGCCCTTGGCCTCCGACTCGGGAACCCTTGCTGTCCCTGCCCCTCTTCTCTGCCTCCGGGATTTCTGCTCTCACCCTCACCCCTCTGCCCCCCAGACCCTGTGCACACTCTATCCTCTCTACCTGGGATGCTCTTTCCCAGCATCATAGGGCTCCCTCCTATTAGAGTTTCAGCACAAATGTCACCTCTTCCTAGAAGCCTGCCCTGACCCTTTTTCCTGATAATTCACTCTCTCCACCTCATTAGCTTTTATATGACTTGGAAATAGCTTGTTTTTTATTTCTGTATTAGCTGTCTCCCACTGGAGTATTAGCCCCAAGAGGGCAGGGCTGTGTCCAGCTTGTCCACACTGTGTCCATAACACAGCGCCCGTATGCCTATATGTAGCAGGTGCTCAAGAAGTGGGTGGATGGGTGGATGATAGAGGAGGAGGAGGACTTTTTGGCTTCTCCATTTGCTTGCAGGCCTCCCCCCGCCCCCGACAACCCTGCAACGTTTTTGTGCTGCTGCCTCAGCTCTGCCTCCGACGTGTATATGGAAGACACATTTATTCACGCATTCATTCACGCAGTGTTTGAACGTATAAAGAATGCACAAGCATCTGCGTGCAGGCTCTGCACTACCTGCAGGGATGTAAAAGAGACCCCCTCAGCCGACCCAGCCCCATCTTTTACGAGTATGTTTTCTCCATGCACTGGAGTGTTAGCTTTGTCATACAGAGTGACTCTATCAGGTTCTTTAAGGATCTGTTTCTGATTTCTGTATCCTCTTCTGTTTGTCAGGCCGTCTAGATAGCTTTTGAATTTTATCTTTAAGTGTATATATGGTCTTTTAGTAGGTATTGATGTGTGGTAGAATAAGTTACCTAGTTTTGTTCTTTGTAATCTTTTTGTTTTGTTTTTTGGTTGTTTTTGTAATCGGTTTTTAAGAGTGAGCTGTCACCTCAGTTCTGGGTCACACCTAAACTGTACCCCTAAACCACCCAGTGGAGAGTGGGTTTGCGATGATTGGCTTAAACTTAACTAGTAATTATCTCAGTCTTAGAGGTGGACCCTCACAACAAGTGTCTAACAGTCAGAGGAGGAGGTTAGCTGCTGGTAGATTACCAACAGTATTTGCTTAGGGTTTAAGACATTTATTTATTTTTTACTTGCTTTTTAAAAGATGAGAGATCTGAGCAGATTAAAAGTCAGTAGGAAGTTGCGTGACAACGTCAATGTACTTCATACAACTGAATTTTCCATTTGAAATGACTCATGGGGTAAATTATGATGTGTGTTTTACCACAATAAAACATACTTATGGGGTAAATTCCTGAAATGGAATGTCTGATTTTATAGGAGAGAGAAGGGATGATTGATACTGTAAGGATGGGTGGTTTACATGGCACAAAGTGGAGGAATCAGCCACAGGAGGAGGAAGAAACTTTCATTGTAAAGGAGAAAAGTTAGGGCTAGATTGAGAGAGTTCTCTTTGATATGTCCAGTTTACTCATTGAAATAAGAGCAAAGTTCATTGGCTGAAAGGGGAGTTGGAAGGAAAGGACCTAAGTTTTTTTTTCTTTTTTAAATCACTCTTTGAGGCATACAGGGTCTTAGTTCTCTGACCAGGGATCAAACCCATGCCCCACTGCATTGGAAGTGCAGAGTTTTAACCACTGGACCAGCAGGAAGTCCTGGAAAGGACATAAAATTTGAAATGGTCATTTAACAAAATTAGAGAGTGATTTGATCTAGAATATTGGTTAACACTGTTGAAGGCCCCTTTGGGTCATTGGAATCCTAAGTAAGTAGTACTTCTGGTGTGCTCTGCCGTGTTTTTTCTCTGGTAGTACTTGGCTCCCTACATGTGGTCCTGGAGAAAACAGGAAGCAGGGCTCATCCAGAAGTGGGTTTTGACGCAGAGCAAGATGTAAACATAGGGACAAAGAAGTATGCAGCTGTATGCATGGGAACATGAAATGAGGAACCAACGAATCTTAAGATAGATCAATAAGGAAGTTTAAAAAAAGAGAGAAAATGGGTAAGTCAGTGAGGTGAGCCCCCTGAGAAGCTAGTAGGAATAGCTGAATAAGTAGGATGGAAGGAGCTATGCTATCAGGGGAAAGAGTGGGATGCCTGAATTAGTGATTTTGGGCTCTGAACAGTTTTGAGCAGTGGTAAAGTTCCCTGGGACGGCGGTGGTGGGTGGCTGAGCTGGGCAGAGGAGGCCACTGACTCCAAGGAAACTATGAGAGACCAGGTGCTAGACCTCAGTGCTCGGCAGTTTACAGTGTACTGTGTACTGTGACAGTTTACACTGTACTGTGCTTGAGCATAGTATCTGAAAACAGGAAAACCCAAAATTGTTAGCCTCGTCTTAAAGATGGGAAAGTGACCCTAAAGAGGTTAATTACTTCCTATTCGCCCCAGTGAGAGTTAGTGATGGTGCTGGACTTAATCTCATGTCCCAACTTATGCTGTGTCCATTATAGCTTAGCCAGTGTGTTGTGTGAAATATCTGGGACTTCTGTTCTCCAAGATCAGAAGTCTTGCTGACAATCCCACATAGTACCAAAAAAACTTCATGCGAGTAATAATAAGTTAGGGATAGGTGAGATATAGATAGTTGTGTGCAGGAAATCGGAGAAGGTGATGGCACCCCACTCCAGTACTCTTGCCTGGAAAATCCCATGGACGGAGGAGCCTGGTAGGCTGCAGTCCATGGGGTTGCTAAGAGTCGAACACGACTGAGCGACTTCACTTTCGCTTTTCACTTTCATGCATTGGAGAAGGAAATGGCAACCCACTCCAGTGTTCTTGCCTGGAGAATCCCAGGGACGGGGGAGCCTGGTGGGCTGCTGTCTCTGGGGTTGCACAGAGTCGGACACGACTGAAGCGACTTAGCAGCAGCAGCAGTGCAGGAAATATTCCAGAAATATTGAAAGTAGCTATTCTTGGGTAATTGTGATTGTGACTGGGTGACTTTTTTTCTTTGTTTTGCTTTTCTGTATTTTCCAAATTTCCTATAATGGACACATACAGACTAAAAAAATTAAAAACTAGATTGTATATGAAAAATTAAAGTACAAATAGATACACATTATATAATACCCTTTGAAAAATTTGAGTATTTTATTTCCTTTTCCTTTAGAAATGCACTTGGTGATGGAAAGAGAGCTACCATTCTGAAGAACAGTTGGACAAAGGTAGGTTTCTTTCATGCTTTACTTTGGCTAAACAGTGCCATACAACTTTGTGAAAAGTCTGTTTACAGGATATAAATCCCTATGTAAAAGTGCTGGTTGAAATTACATGGAGCTCAGGAGCATGGCAGGGGAACCTTCAGTTCCATAATCCGAGAGGACCCGCAGCCCAGCGGTAAGGGCCAAGTGTGTCTGTCGGGGATAGGCCGCCCCTAGGTTTCGTGAGCACACCTGAGTGGGGTTGTGAGCACACCTGAGTGGTTGAGTTGTCAGCATCCACACATTGTGGAAGGATTAAGGACCTGACTCTGGAAAATGAGGCTTAAAACTCAGAAGGAGTGTCTGGAGACTAGCTTTGTAATCTTGAGGTGGGGAAGGGTTTCTTTACATACATACACAGGTCAGAGAAGGAAAAAACTCTGATAATTATCTCAAGCTTAAAATTTTCTTTATGTTGGGACACCATAAATGAAATTATAGTCTGGGAGGAGATAGTTTGTTGTATATAGAACAGAAATAACTTGATAGGACTTTACATTCAAAATATGTGAAGAACAAAAAGAAACTCAGTAGAAAATGGGCTCATGAAGTAAGCATTTCAGAGATGAGGAAACCTGAATGGGCAATAGGAAAAAAACGATTGCGTTTCCTAGTAATTAAAATTGTAAATAAATAGAAACCAAGAGAGCCTAATAAAGAACCTCCAAACATACCCACATGTACACCCACAAGTGCAAAAAACAGTGATATTGTTTGGGTTCTTCCAATAGGTGAAAGTTAGAGACTGCTAGTCCTGCGTGTTGGTAGCGTGTTTGCTGACAGGAGCTCTCAGTAAGCCTGTGGGGTGTGAGTTGGTCACAGCCACCGTGGAGAGCTCTGCTGTGCTTGTGTTGTAATTGATTCCAAGGGTGTGTACTCCACAAACATTCTTGCCTATGTGTACATGATAAGACGTGCAAGCTTGGTCACTGCTGTATGGTTTTAATGACACAGAACTGCAAATACCTGAGTACGCATTAATAAAGCAGTGGTGGTATTTTCATTTGGTCAGAGTTATTACTGCGATCCCTCTGGTCAGCCCCCTGTGTGCCTTTAGCCACCCGTCATCGTTGCGGCCTCACTCCTGCTCGCCTCCCCTTTGTCCTCTCAGCCCTGGGCTGCCTCGCTGTGCTCGTGTGCACCAGGCCCACTCCCACCGTGTACTTGCTCTTCCCTCTGCCTAGGGTCAGACTGCCTTTCCCAGAGCCCGAGCGAGGTCCCTTGCTTCCTTTCCTTCTTCACTGAGAGTTCTCTTCCCAGTGACCTTCCTTGAGCAAACCTGATCCTTCCTAGACATTTGCTTATTTTTCTTTGCTTTATTTTTTTACCTCTTAGCGTTTAACATGATTGCATATATGTATGTCGTTGTGTCTTATTTGTGTGTGCTTTAGTATAACGTGAGCTCCCTAAGGACAATTTTTTTGTGTTGGTTTTTTTTTTAGGATAGGTTTTTTTGTTTGCTTCATTTCTGAATCGCCTGCCTGAGAAGCTTCCCAGCACATAGCAGGCACTCATAGTAAATATTTAGTGAATGAATGAGTTGAAATGAATTATTGGCTGCCAATAATTATAGATTTAAGAAATAGTGTTTACATATTTGTTTTTAAACCAGAATGAATAGAATCATAGAATTTTAGAGCCCCCAAATTATGATTCAGATGGCCTAGGAGTGTATCTGAGTCTGAGGATTATAAAATTCTCCAGGTGAATTTCTGCATCCAGATATTTGAGTCACTTCTTAAATGCCTTATTTTCTAGATTAAAAAATTAAGTCCCAGAAGGGTAAAGTAACTTTCTGTAAGGTGTCATTGCAAGTAAGAGACGCGAATGAACTGAGAATCCAGTATTAGACAGGCTTCTGCTTGAAGGTGATCTGTTTGTTGCCATTTTCATTCTGTTGAAGCATAATCTTTGCTGATTACTGAACTTGGCATTTGGCAGGTGCTGTGTAAATTTACTTACAGAATGAATGGATGCTAATGTTCGTAATACTGAAACCTAGATCATGATACTGATTTTCCAGAGGTAACTTGCTAGTTCAGTCTATTATCAACCTAGAAAAAGCGTACCAAAACTTTCTTAAAAAAAATTTAAATAGTATTTAAGCAGGGTATAATGTTCAATGCAGATGTTTAAGTCTGTGTTCTTTTGACTCCTTTTTTTGCCTCTGTTGACAGGTCTGCTATTTTTCCTTTGTAAGTAGTCTTTGCTTTTCCTGGGTGTTTGAAAATCTCACTGACTTTAACATTTGGCAGTTTTATTGCAAATAAATTTTATTGTCTTGGAGGAGTTTTCATTAAATTTATCATACTTGGGATAACTTGGTTTCTAAAATCTGAGGATTCATGTCTTTCAGCATTTCTGAAATATTTTCACCCTTAACCATTTGACTGTTGCCTCCTCTTCAGTTTATTTTTGCAAAACTTCCATTAGATAGATGCTGTATATGTATGCTACCTTTCATATGTCTTAAATTCAGAACTTTCTTAATTACATTGAAGACTTTATGTAGAATGTTTATTCCTGGTTTAACTTATCAAACAAAAATATTCTTTTTTTTTTTTTTAAGACTTTTTTAGAGCAGTTTTAGGTTCACAGCAAAATTAAGAGGAAGGTCCAGAGATTTCTTGTAAATTCCCTGCACCACACTTGCCCCACACTTGCATAGTCTCCCCCAACAGAGACACACATCTGTGAAAACCGATGAACCTACATGGACATGTCATAATCACCAAAAGTCCATAGTTGATCTTAGGGTTCATTCCCTAAGTGGACTTTCTGTGGGGTTGAACAAATGTATAATGACCTGTGTTTCACCATTGTGGTTCATAGGGTATTTTCCCTGCCCTGAAATCCTCTGTTATGCCTATCCATCCTTCCTCCCAAATTGTGGCAACCATTGATCTTCTTACTGTTCCCACAGTCTTCCTTTCTCCAGAATATGTCGTATAGTTGCAATCACATGATGTATAGCCTTCTCAGACTGGCTTCTGTGCATTTAAGTTTCCTCCATGTCTTTTCGTAGCTTGATAGGTATTTCTTTTTAACACTGAAAAATATTTTACATTGTCTGGATTTATTACAGTTTATTCTCCTACTGAAGAACATCTTGATTGTTTCCAAGGTTTGGTGGTTATGAATAAAGCTGCTATAAATATCTATATGCAGGTTTTTGTGTGGACAGATATTTTCAGCTCCTTTGGGTAAATACCAAGGAGTGCAATTGCTGGATCATATGGTAAGAATATGTTGTTGGTTTTTTTTTTTGAAAACTAAAAAACTTACAGTTGCCAAACTGTCTTCCAACGTAGCTATACCATTTTGCACTTCCACCGGCAATGAATGAGAGTTCTTGTTGCTCCACGTCCTCCCAGCGTTTAGTGTTGTCAGTGTCCTGAATTTTGGTTGTTCTGATAGGTTAATAGTGGTATCTTATTATTTTAATTTGGATTTCCTTGATGACATCAGATGTGAAGCATCTTTTCATATACTTACTTGGCGCTGTATATCTTCCTTGATGAAGCATCTGTTAAGGTCTTTGGCTCGTTTTTTAACTGGTGGTTTTCTTATTTCTTAAGAGTTCTCTGTATATTTTGGATAACAGCCCTTTATCAGCTGTATTTTTTGCAGATATTTTCTCCTAGATCCGAGCTTGTCTTCTCATTTTCTTGATGTTCTTTCACAGAGCGTAAGTTTTCATTTTAATCAAGTCTAATTTATCAGTTATTTCTTTCATGAATCATGCCTTTGGTGTATCTAAAAAGTCATCACCATACCCAGTGTCATCTAGTTTTTCCCCTATGCCCTCCTCAAGGAGTTTTTGGTCTGTAATCTATTCTGAGTTGATTTTTTGTCTGGATTCATTTTTTTGTGTGTAGATGTCCAGTTCCAGTATCATTTGTTGAAGACTGTCTTTGTTCCATTGTATTGTTTTTGTTTCTTTGTCAAAGATCAGTTGACTGTTTATGTGGGTTCCCTTTTTTTTTTTTTTTAATTGGGAATTTTTTGATAGTTGCGAAAGTTATTTGTGTAGGTAAAAAACACAACTCCCTAGTATTCAGAAAAGTTTAGTATTTGAAAAATTTGGTAACTATATATTGAGGTCATTTATCATTTTGTTTTACCAAAAAGGAGTGCTCATTGAAGGCTATTTTAAACTTAAAAAAACAATAGACTGTACAAGGTGCATTCTTTTATCAGAGTTCATTTATGAACCTGAGTCTGTTGAGTCTAGGATATAAGCCTGTATAGGTGGGTAGTCTGTAGATTTCTGTATGAGGGTAGGCCAATTTTTCTTCCTTTTTTCCAGATAGAGAAAACTGGTACAATGTCAGTTGTCTTAAACATACTTTAATTTTAAAATGATATATATTTTCATTATTTTTCATTGAGGTATAGTTGATTTATGAGTCCTGCACATACTTTTAGGCTTAAGAGACATTGAATCATTGTATCCTAAAGGCTGAGAATTTTTACATACAGTCACCAAATATTTGTTGGTATTTCTATGTGCATTGTCTTTTGGTGTACTTATACAGGATACAAACCATAAGCCTCACAAATGCCCCCAAGGACTTTTTAATACTGAGGAGTATGTTAGGACTCTTCATTCAGGAGTGACAAAACCTGACTCAGATTTGGCATAAGTGGAAGAGGGAAGTTATTGGCTCATGTCTGGCTGGGTGGTAGTTCAGGCTCGGTTGGATCCAGATCTGTGTTCACTTTATGTTCCTCAGTGGTGCTTCCCTGTCTGTATCACTTTTAGTCTTTTCTCTCTTTGTTCCATCTTACCTAGATTTTTATTGCTGTGTCGTCAAGTCCACAAATTCTTCTGTTATGTCTAATCTGCCTTTATTTCCATCTAATTTATTTTTCATCTGAGTGCTGTAGCAGTCATATCTAGAATTTCAGTTTGAGTATTTCTTATATATTTCCTGTCTTTACTTAATATATTCTATTTTTTCCTTAGTGTCTTGAATGTATGAAATATATTATGTAGAGCTGTTTTAATGTCCTTGTCTGCTAATCCTGTCATCTGTGTCATTTCTGGATTGTTTTCAATGGATTGATTTTTCTTTTCATTATAGATCACATTTTCCTTCTTTGTATACCTAGTAATTTTTGATTGGATGCCAGACATTGTGAATTTTACCTTGTTTGGTCCTAATATTTTTTCGTTTTCTGTAAATATTTTTGAGTTTTGTTTTGGGACGCAGTAAAGCTACTTGGAAAACAGATTCTTCGGAGTATTGTTTTAGGCTTTGTTGGGTGATATCATAGTGGTATTTGTTTTTGGGCTAATTTTTTCTCCATAACTGAGGCCAAACTCTGTTGAGTACTGTACTTAATACTCCCATGACTTTTCTGCTCTGGTTGGTGGGAACAGGAATTATCCTGGCCCTGTGTGAGTGCTGACTGTTGTTCCCTTTTAGTCTTTTCAAGTGGTTCTTTCCCTGGCTTGGGTAGTTGGTGCACATGCATGTACTGATTGATACTCAGCTGAAGACTCAAGGGGGACCCTCTGAAATCTCTGGAGTCCTCTGTCTAGCTCTGTCCTCTCTGGTCCTCTGCCCCATGAACTTGTGCTTCCTTGGCTTTCCTGTCTTCACTGAGGTTGTGGCCTCTCTCTGGGTTCCTTCTACCTGTGCTGTGGCTAAGAAACTCTCCCGCAGTAAGTGGGAACAACCAGAGAGCTTTGTGTTTCTCATCTCTCAGGAATCACTTTCTTCTGTTGCCTGATATCCAGTGTCTAGGAAACCTGTTTCATGTACTTTGTCTTACTTTTAAGCAAGAGGGTATATCCAATCCTTGTTAATCTATCTTGATCACAGATGGCAATTAGAGAATAGGCTCTCGGCTTCATTTTGAAATAGTGGGAGCCCCAAACTGATATCCTAGTAACTGTTCTGTTAACGTTTCTAGTGGAAAGATTCTAGTAACTTTTCTAATGGAAAGAGAGCCTCTGTTAGTATTTATATAGTATAACTGTGGGGTGCCTCAGACTGATCCTGATTGAGCCATGTGCCCACCTGTGGTCCAGTTACTGTGAATGGTACATTTCTGTTGGCCAATCTCCTGGGTCACAGCTTCGCTTGTTCCCTGCTGGCTCTTGTTGAGATGCGAGCATTACTATGTGGAGTAGCAACGTGATGGCACACGAAGGAAGAGATACTAGGCAGATGAACAGTGTGTGTGATAGAGAATGAGATAATGTCACAGAAGAACAAAACTATCGTAGTTGGGTTCAAGAAAGTGTCTGAGATACTTTTCATTGAAGCTTCCTTCAAACAACTTCAGCACAGAGATCTGAATAAAGTCCCTTCTCATCTGTTAGAAGTTACAGTGGGTTTTACAGAGCTTAGGGAAAAGAACTCAGTAGAAGATGGGTGGAAAAGAGAAAGAAATGAAGTGTTTTCTACAAATTTAGTAGGTGAGGTTTATAATCTCCCATAATTTCTTATACTGTTATTATTATTTTTTAATGCAGCTATTTAAAGTTTGAGGTCGGTTTATGCTTAGTGGATAGAATTTTGGTCTTGTAGCATAATTGTGAGATCTATCTTCCTACCTTTGGAGGAAAAACAGAGTGTAACCAAATGCAGTCTGAATTGGGAGTCAGTGAGCTGAGCCTGAAGATCCTGCTTAGGAAATGCTCTGGACCTCTCTGATTGGGTTGGTGCACCAAAGTGGGATTATATATGCACCAAACCTATGTAAACATAGGTCCGCTGATTGTTTCTTGCTGCTTTTAGTGAAAAACTCATCTTTCTTAAAAGGATCATTTATTTCTGATGTCATATAATCAGAATGCTCTTTGTAAAATGTGTAGTAAAGAGGAAAGAGCTCTGGACCTGGAGTCCTAAGATCCAAGTTCTTTGGCTTGTCTCTAAATAAATGTGGTATTAGGCCAGTTCTAGCCTCTCTCACTTGTAAATCACTTCTTAAATGGAGATATCAAGCCTAAAATAGGGATTTGGTTTCAGTTCAGTAGCTAAAAGAGAGGTTGTCTGAGTTAGCCCTAGTTGTGGTAATATTAACTTTCTGAATTAAAATATTCAAGCTTGATACACATTTCCCAAAACACATAAATTAAGGGACCAGCCAGAACTATGATTCTGTAGCAAAAAAAGAGAAGAAACAACCTGATCATTGGAATTAAGAGTAAATCAGTGATTTTTGGATCTTTTCTTAAAGCCTAGGACTGTACTTAGAGATAAAATAATTGAAAGCTGATTAAGAAAGATGGGAGTAATATATGCACCCCTTATTTGTGCCCATGCTCTTCAGAGGGGTTGGAAGACTACTGCACAAGCTGACTGTTCCTTCCAGCTCTAAAACTCTTGATTTCAAAAGTGTAGAGAATGTGGATGCTTGTATATTTATGGCTGAGCCCTTTTGCTGTCAACGTGAAACTACCACAACACTGTTAATTGGCTATACTCCAATACAAAATTAAAAGTTTAAAGTTAAAAAAAAATGTAGGGAATGTAATGACTTAGAGACTATTATTGCCTAAAAATATTTTGAAAAAAATTAACTTACTCATTTATAATGAATTACTTTTATACTTTATTTGGTACAAAATAATGTATTTTACATACAGTAAAGGTTGAATTGTTATCTTTGGAGTGGATACAAAAATCTCTTAAGCAAAAACACTGATCTCTACAGTCAGTTGTTAAAAATTGTTATTTGTAGCTTTTCATTTAACTCTTTTAGGTAATTTTATTTCCTGAGTGGTATTAACATTTTCATTTATTTTTTATTGAGAGGATCCTAGTGTAACATTTCAAGTAACTAACCAGTTTTCAAGCAAAATATTTTTTCATTAAATTTTCTTTAAGTATATTTTTGAGAAAAAATTGAATTTATCTTTTTGGAACAGGGTCATTATCGTTATTGTGCTGCTCTTTCTATGCTGGGGGAATATGACTGGGCCCTGCAAGCAAACATAAAAGCTCAAAAACTCTGTAAAAATGACCCTGAGGGAATCAAGGATCTAATTCAGCAGCATGTAAAGTTACAAAAACAGATAGAAGATCTGCAAGGTATTTCACCTAAGATTCTTTTGGTTACAGTCGAATTCCCTTAAAAACTTTCGAAGGTGGGTTTCTTTGATTAATGGACCATAAATCAGTTCTCAGAAGATTTGTGCTTATATTTTATGTTATCTTGGTCAGCTCACTTAAATTTTTCATTTGTATTCATGTAGAATTCTCTTAGTATTATATTCCAGTTGGTAATAATAAACGATTTGTATTTTTTATTTGAAATAGCAACAAATTATTTATTCTTTTGTAGAAAAATATGCTTTCTTGAAATTTTGAATGAAGGAAAACCTTTTGAAACAAAATTTTAAATTTCTTCCTCCATTATTATAGTTATTTCCTAAAGAAAAGGCCCTTCAGTAGAGTTGTTTGCTTTTGCACCAAGATGGTGGCTAATTCTGTAGCATGCTGAGTGTGTGTGTATACATAGGTACCTCAGAAATTAGTGTGCAGGCTGGGAACTCCAGGTTTTCATTCTGCCCTTGTTTTTTCTCCTGAGTCATTTTGCTCCCTCCAGTGCCTGAAATTACCTTACTCAGCATAGAGTCCTGTTCTTTCTTCTGTGAGTAGTTAGTATCTAACGAAGCTGAGCCCAGCAGTCCTATTTCACTGTCAGATGTTGTCATCCAACAGGACATGTTTATCAGATTGTGAGCTCCTCGAAGACAGGTACCATTTCTGATTGAGGTTTATACATTTCTGCATCTAGTCAATGATCACATGTAATGGGATGTCCAATAAGGTTTGTGTAGCATCTTGTTCCCCACTCCAGTACTCGTGCCTGGAAAATCCCATGGATGGAGGAACTTGGTAAGCTGCAGTCCATGGGGTCGCTAAGAGTCAGACACAACTTCACTTTCACTTTCACTTTCACTTTCATGCATTGGAGAAGAAAATGGCAACCCACTCCAGTGTTCTTGCCTTGAGAATCCCAGGGACGGGGGAGCCTGGTGGGCTGCCGTCTGTGGGGTCTCACAGAGTCGGACACGACTGAAGCAACTTAGCAGCAGCAGCATCTTGTTGACATCATTTTAAAATTAAAAACATCTGAAAGTGTAAAATTGGTTAGGTTTAGTTTTTCAGTTCCCTAAGTTTGATAGTCTTATTGTCAGCCTAAAAGTGAAAATCTTTTAAAGTATGTGTTGCCAGTCCACTGATTATTGTGTGTGTGTGTGTGTGTGGTTCATTTTTATAGGTCGAACACCAGCTAGTAATCCAGTCAAAGCCTTCTGTGAAAGCAGGTGAGTTAATATCAGATCAGTAGCTGTTACTTAGAGTGGTTTTACTCTGTGAGTTTGAGTTGCTGTCTGATGCTTTAGTATATAATAGCAACCACAATAAAGTTGGGAATGGAAGGACAAGAGGAGGTTTTATTTTACTGATTTTATTATTTTTTAATTTGGCTGCCCCAGATCTTAATTGCGGCATGCAGAATTTTTAGTTACATCATGTGGGATCTAGCTTGCTGACCAGAAATCGAACCCAGGACCCCTGCATTTGAAAGTGCAGAGTCTTGGTCACTGGACCACCAGGGAAATCCCAAGAAGAGATTTTAAAGTGTGTTTGTAAGATTAAGTGATGACCTGTGATTTGTTTTGCTGAGCTATTTCCATATGTGTGTACTGGAGATCCATAGCCTAAGCCCATGGGGAGGAGGCGTGAAGTGTTAAGAAGTTATAACTGTGCTTCGGTGGCACCAGTTTTAACCGTGAGGGTCCTGGCAGCAGAGACCAGGGGCACAGTCTGTGCCGTTCACCCCTCACCTCCATCCTGGAAGCATCTGCCTCCAGCCTCCTGATACCTTTTCAAAAAAGGCTGAGGCACTCTTGTTAGAAGTAGGCAGCAGATAGGTTTGAGCTCATTTTCTTCTGCTCATAAGAAAACAAACAGCAGTCAGGAGTCTATGTTTTTTTATTTGGCAGTTAAAATAGATTGAACTTTACCCACATGGTTTACCCACATGCCTGGGATGTTGAAGCTGTTAAATTTATAACAGACAGACTTAACTTATTTTAATATTGGAAATCAGTATACATTTCTTGAGTTGTTCTTTATCTGTTTTGAGCTTTTAATTCTAAATTTAAAGCAATATTTATATAAAAACCCAATCTCAGAGGCAGAGATTCTTTTTGAAGCTCTTACTTTGCTTTTGAGGAAAAAAGGCTATACTTGCTAAAACTTCCTTGTTTGAAGGACAACTTAAAAAAAATATTAATCAGTAGAAATAAAATTATTATTTCTTTTATTACCACTCAGGGCCTACATACCTAGTTTATCAGCACCTGCATTTAGTGCTTCACTTAACTTTGTGGAAACTGAAAAAAATTTCAGAAAAACTAACCACGAAATGGCAGACGGTGGTAATCAGAATCCAAAGGTAAGCTCAGTTAAAAACCAAGATTAAAATTATTTTGAGTATAGATAGTCTCATATTTTATAATAATGTTTTTGTGATAATGGAAACTAATAGGCGTCTCTAAGCCTATAGCCCGGCTCTGTGCTCAGTGTCCCAGATGACCTGTGTCTGAGTTTTCCTCTGACCTGTAATGTACTCAGAGGTCAAGTTCACATTCATATTTCTTTCCAGGGCTTGAGGGGGGGAAAGGAGGAATTGTGTTTTGGACTTAGCTGGGCATCGAAGGGAACTCTCTCAATTCACCATATAATTCTTTTGTTGTTAATAATGAAAGTCTCAAAGAGGCTATATTCAGTTTGGGAGAGGAGCATAAGGAAAGGTGTGATAGGATTAATTCAGCATTTATTATGCAGTACTTACCATTTTGTTGGTTTATTCATTTGGTAAAGCTGAATATTTTAGGTGCTTAGATAAATTCTGTTCTACTTAACTATTTAGCTGTTCATGGCTGTATTTTTAAGTCTCAGTAATTTTATTTTCATGGTAGGTGGTAGATGAAGCTCTGAAAGTAGATGATTGTGACTGTCATCCTGAATTTGTACCACCAAGTGAGTTTATTTCCCCTAATGTAAATTTTTGCTGAATTCGTGTAGTATCACCTAAGCTTCTACATGCTAAAATTCACAAAAGCCTCACTTATATTTGCTGTTGTTCTCCTTTTACTTTGCAGTACTTCTGAGTCTAGAAAAAAATTGGAATATTTATTTGAAATAAATGCTCAGTCTTTTCATATTACTTAATAAATTTAATTTTGGAAATCCAGGTAAAGTTATGGAAAGGAAAAATGATGCTTTCTTGGTCTGCTACCTAATTTCCACTAGGCTGGTGTTTCTTTATTTCATTATCTACCCCCTGTTCTCAGAGCTGTTTCTCCTTTCATGAAACTTTATTACTTCAGATAACATTTGTCTGTTTTATGTTCTCTATGTACATGTGTGCTTTATATATAAAAACAGATTTTTTTCATCTTCCAGTAACCAATTCCAACTTTCTTGGGGGTGATGTCACCCCTAAGTATATGTTGAGAATGGATATACTTTAATACTAGTATATTTAAATTATATGTGTTTAGTGCATTCCTTTATTTATGCATCTAGCAAACACGAGACACACAGCAGACCTAATCTACTTGGTGTCTTAAGGAAATGAAAGATTGCAGAGAAGCAAATACTCATGCCACGTTTTTTTCTCAGTGTCCCTTTATACTCCCTGCTTCATAAGGAAGTCATTCTGAAGTGGATTTCATTCTTCTCTGCCTTTTAAAACAAAGTTTGAGAGCATTCAAATGTCCTCGATGGTTCAAGGTTGTGGTTACTCAAGCTTTCATGAGCTCCTTTCAGAGCTACTGTGGTGAGATGGTTGACCTAGTTAGTGATCCTGTTGCTCTCTTCTTTTTCATTAGTTTTTTGGTTCCTTAATATTTTTTCAGTGTTTTTACTTCCGGCAGTCGTTTTGGTCTTATACATCTGCAGCTCTATCTTCTCTTAGGCTCTGAGTAAGTAAGTAAAGTCGCTCAGTCGTGTCCAACTCTTTGTGACCCCATGGACTGTAGCCTACCAGGCTCCTCCCTCCATGGGATTCTCCAGGCGAGAGTACTGGAGTGGGTTGCCATTTCCTTCTCCAGGGGATCTTCCCGACCCAGGGATTGAACCCAGGTCTCCAGCATTCCAGGCAGATGCTTTAACCTCTGAGCCACCAGGGAAGCCCTCTTAGGCTCTAGTGCTGCATATCCAACCACTTAATACTGGTTAGCACTATAACACAGATATAAAGGGCGGGAAACAGGTGCCTGCCTTACCTGATGTGACTTTATGGCATATGCAAAATATTTGAGAATAAAACTATTTTTCTTTAAAAATAGCTTTTAATTTATTGATATTTCTTAGGCCATTATTAGACAGCACATTTAAATCATTTAAATACTGTTCATAGTTCTGCATCTATATTCAAAGAAATTGAGGTCCCAGAATTAGATTAATTAAATTTTGCCCTAGGTCACCCAGTAGAAATCAAACTGGAACTCTTCTTTCTAGAAGTCTCTGGTTTTCTGAGGCCCCTAGAGCTCAGGCTGTTAGCTCCTGCCTGGTACATAGCTGACTTGCTTCTCCCAAAGCTTCCTTCAGACGCACCTCGTCCCTACCTGTGCTCTCTTCTGCACAACTGTGTACAGTGTGTACAGTGGCACTCTGCTCCTCCTGAGGAGGTCAAGACTGAGCCGCAGAGCTGGAGAGTCAGAAGCACTGGGCATGTACACGTTCATGCCACCTGCCCCTTTCAGCCTGTCCTTACTTAACCCCCTCAATCAGACAGGTTTGCCTAGTGCTTCTTAAAATGAATTCCATTTGGCCCATTCTATGTAAATCCTACTTGTTACCTTAAACACAGATGCTGCATCTTCCCTGACGCCTTTCCCAGTCACTCCAAATTACATGATTTTCCCTTCTAGGAATTACAAGAGCAGTTACTATGGGATTGATATTTCAATAACAACATAGAATCTTCTTTTTTTCCTTAGTGGGGATTGTTATTTAATTACTGAAGTGACTCTTTTTTTCCCCATATGATTATAAACTTTCTGAGAACAGAAACTATAGCCTGAAAAAAAAAAAAAGAAAGCAGCTATAGCCTTCTATGTCTCTTCTATATCTGTATCTCTCTTGTGAACTATATCTCTTCTGTGTCTACTGTAGGGTTAAATGATAATCATCATTATAATTTATTCTTACAATAATTTTATAGCATACATAGAGAAACATTATCAGTAGCTTTTTAAAAAATCGCTTACCTGTTAGACTCACAGTATCGCTCTCTTTGCTACCATATAATTCTTTTGTTGTTAATAATGAAAGTCTCAAAGAGGCTATATTCAGTTTGGGAGAGGAGCATAAGGAAAGGTGTGATAGGATTAATTCAGCATTTATTATGCAGTACTTACCATTTTGTTGGTTTATTCATTTGGTAAAGCTGAATATTTTAGGTGCTTAGATAAATTCTGTTCTACTTAACTATTTAGCTGTTCATGGCTGTATTTTTAAGTCTCAGTAATTTTATTTTCATGGTAGGTGGTAGATGAAGCTCTGAAAGTAGATGATTGTGACTGTCATCCTGAATTTGTACCACCAAGTGAGTTTATTTCCCCTTCTGTAAATTTTTGCTGAATTCGTGTAGTATCACCTAAGCTTCTACATGCTAAAATTCACAAAAGCCTCACTTATATTTGCTGTTGTTCTCCTTTTACTTTGCAGTACTTCTGAGTCTAGAAAAAAATTGGAATATTTATTTGAAATAAATGCTCAGTCTTTTCATATTACTTAATAAATTTAATTTTGGAAATCCAGGTAAAGTTATGGAAAGGAAAAATGATGCTTTCTTGGTCTGCTACCTAATTTCCACTAGGCTGGTGTTTCTTTATTTCATTATCTACCCCCTGTTCTCAGAGCTGTTTCTCCTTTCATGAAACTTTATTACTTCAGATAACATTTGTCTGTTTTATGTTCTCTATGTACATGTGTGCTTTATATATAAAAACAGATTTTTTTCATCTTCCAGTAACCAATTCCAACTTTCTTGGGGGTGATGTCACCCCTAAGTATATGTTGAGAATGGATATACTTTAATACTAGTATATTTAAATTATATGTGTTTAGTGCATTCCTTTATTTATGCATCTAGCAAACACGAGACACACAGCAGACCTAATCTACTTGGTGTCTTAAGGAAATGAAAGATTGCAGAGAAGCAAATACTCATGCCACGTTTTTTTCTCAGTGTCCCTTTATACTCCCTGCTTCATAAGGAAGTCATTCTGAAGTGGATTTCATTCTTCTCTGCCTTTTAAAACAAAGTTTGAGAGCATTCAAATGTCCTCGATGGTTCAAGGTTGTGGTTACTCAAGCTTTCATGAGCTCCTTTCAGAGCTACTGTGGTGAGATGGTTGACCTAGTTAGTGATCCTGTTGCTCTCTTCTTTTTCATTAGTTTTTTGGTTCCTTAATATTTTTTCAGTGTTTTTACTTCCGGCAGTCGTTTTGGTCTTATACATCTGCAGCTCTATCTTCTCTTAGGCTCTGAGTAAGTAAGTAAAGTCGCTCAGTCGTGTCCAACTCTTTGTGACCCCATGGACTGTAGCCTACCAGGCTCCTCCCTCCATGGGATTCTCCAGGCGAGAGTACTGGAGTGGGTTGCCATTTCCTTCTCCAGGGGATCTTCCCGACCCAGGGATTGAACCCAGGTCTCCAGCATTCCAGGCAGATGCTTTAACCTCTGAGCCACCAGGGAAGCCCTCTTAGGCTCTAGTGCTGCATATCCAACCACTTAATACTGGTTAGCACTATAACACAGATATAAAGGGCGGGAAACAGGTGCCTGCCTTACCTGATGTGACTTTATGGCATATGCAAAATATTTGAGAATAAAACTATTTTTCTTTAAAAATAGCTTTTAATTTATTGATATTTCTTAGGCCATTATTAGACAGCACATTTAAATCATTTAAATACTGTTCATAGTTCTGCATCTATATTCAAAGAAATTGAGGTCCCAGAATTAGATTAATTAAATTTTGCCCTAGGTCACCCAGTAGAAATCAAACTGGAACTCTTCTTTCTAGAAGTCTCTGGTTTTCTGAGGCCCCTAGAGCTCAGGCTGTTAGCTCCTGCCTGGTACATAGCTGACTTGCTTCTCCCAAAGCTTCCTTCAGACGCACCTCGTCCCTACCTGTGCTCTCTTCTGCACAACTGTGTACAGTGTGTACAGTGGCACTCTGCTCCTCCTGAGGAGGTCAAGACTGAGCCGCAGAGCTGGAGAGTCAGAAGCACTGGGCATGTACACGTTCATGCCACCTGCCCCTTTCAGCCTGTCCTTACTTAACCCCCTCAATCAGACAGGTTTGCCTAGTGCTTCTTAAAATGAATTCCATTTGGCCCATTCTATGTAAATCCTACTTGTTACCTTAAACACAGATGCTGCATCTTCCCTGACGCCTTTCCCAGTCACTCCAAATTACATGATTTTCCCTTCTAGGAATTACAAGAGCAGTTACTATGGGATTGATATTTCAATAACAACATAGAATCTTCTTTTTTTCCTTAGTGGGGATTGTTATTTAATTACTGAAGTGACTCTTTTTTTCCCCATATGATTATAAACTTTCTGAGAACAGAAACTATAGCCTGAAAAAAAAAAAAAGAAAGCAGCTATAGCCTTCTATGTCTCTTCTATATCTGTATCTCTCTTGTGAACTATATCTCTTCTGTGTCTACTGTAGGGTTAAATGATAATCATCATTATAATTTATTCTTACAATAATTTTATAGCATACATAGAGAAACATTATCAGTAGCTTTTTAAAAAATCGCTTACCTGTTAGACTCACAGTATCGCTCTCTTTGCTGTATTATTCCAATTTACATTTTTTAAAAACTTTACTTTTAAGCTTGTAGATTTTTATGTACAGGTTTCAGGAACAAATACTTTTGTATTCGCAGGTCAGCCTCCAAAATATAAAGGGAAACAAAAATCTCGAAACAATGAATTGGAGAAGTTCAGGTATGTTTCTTATCTTTTTTCTTTTTTTTTTTTTGCTCTGTTTCCATAATGTCCGCCTCTCAAGAAGAAAGGAAAAGTAAGTCTCTTTCAAGTAGTAGCTATTTCTGCATGTGTGTATTATGATAAGTACATCTCTTTCATAGTGAAAGTGAAAGTGAAGTCGCTCAGTCGTGTCCGACTCTTTGCGACCCCATGGACTGTAGCCTATCAGGCTCCTCCATCCGTGGGATTTTCCAGGCAGGAGTGCTGGAGTGGATTGCCATTTCCTTCTCCAGGGGATCTTCCCGACCCAGGAATTGAACCCGGGTCTCCCACATTGCAGGCAGATGCTTTGCCGTCTGAGCCACCAGGGAAGCCCACATCTCTTTCAAATGTCTAGGCATATCTTTGGAAGAAGATAATTTTTGGCTAAAGGATTATTTAATCCTGGATGTTAATTAACTGAGAGTCATATAATAGATATAGCAGCATTAATTTTCTAGTATTTCAGAATACGTGCTCATAAGAGGAAGAGGAAGGCATATTCAGATAACTGTAAAGTAAATATTTGATCTCCTTCACTGTTCACTTGCTTTCACCTGTCTCTCAGTTCCTTCTCTAGTGCCTTTCTTTAGAAATTGCTGTTAATCATTTCTTGACCATCTGGAAACTTAACTATGCATGCCCTGATATGGCTGTGTGTGTATTAAGAGGCCCTGTTGAATCATTATCCCATTAGAGGAAAGGATTTACTAATAAATCAAATACTTACAAAGTTGGTTCTACCAAGCATTTCCCCCAATCTTGCCACCAATCTTTATAGTTAATCTCCCATTACCTACAGCGATGTAAATTGATGGAAAAGTGAAAGTATAAATCTTACAGTAGATACAGAAATTCATGAAAACAATGAAAATGATGCTGGTGAAACTGCAAAGCCTTCCTTGCCACAGTTCACTAGTCTTCAGTTTTCTCTTTGTATCTGAAGGCTGATTCCTTGACAGGTGCTTCAAGGAGAGTGAATATCATTTGAATATCATAGCACTAAGAGAAATTAGTAAAGTACCATTTTTTGATGGTGCTGCAAAAGTTAAATACAAAGCAAAGGTATAGTGCCTTATGTTATTCTCTTATTTGTTAGAAAAGCCCTGGGTCTTCCTCCTCACCCCTCATCTCAGCACAGAAAGAAACCAAAACCCAATATATGTTTATTCTTTGAATGCATAGTTACAATTTCAACCCACTGTGTTAAACATAACTAGATTTTCATGATGTTTTGTTTCTGTTTTCAAACTGAATACTCTTCTTGATTATATCTATTTCATGAGGATATTAAATAATAAAGTGGATGGTGGTTTAGTCACTAAGTCGTGTCCGACTCTGTGACTGCATGGGCTGTAGCCCACCAGCTCTGCTGTCCATGGAATTTTCCAGACAAGAATACTGGAGTGGGTTGCCATTTTCCTTCTACAGGGGATCTTCCTATCCCAGGAATTGAACCCAGGTCTCCTGCATTGCAGACAGATTCTTTACCAACTGAGCTACATGGGAAGCCCAAGTAGGACAACCACATAAAATTCTCAAAGCCCTGGAACATAGTAAATGTTCAATACACTGGAACTATCATCATTGTTAACACTATCATTTTCATTGTTAGAACCATTCTGGCCTCTAGCTTCCCTTTATCTCTTCTAAAATGCCTTGACTGCCTTCCCATATCAGACCATGGATATCTACATTCTTCATTTTCATGGCTGTAGGATATTTCGTGAAATAGATGTTATGTGAAGGAGGAATTTCTAGAGTAGGAATTGCCATCAAAGGGCATGTGTAACTAACTTTGCCATATTTTCCTCTCAAACAATGAACAGTGTTCATACTGGTACTAAGCTATGAGAGGGTATGGTATAAAAAGATGTTTATAGGTTTGGTCCATGTCCCCAGTTCCTGGCACAGAGCTCCTAGGACCCTTGGAGTTTCCTGAGTGAAGAAAGAGTCTTTGGTTACTTCCAAAAGACTTTGGAGCTCCTTCCTCCCTACTTGAGTTTATACTAATAGGGTGACTCAAGGCTGGCCCGTCTTCAAGATTGAGGCTGATCACCAAAAAGATTAAACGTGTGATTGGTTGGAACTTTCAGCACCCTCCACCCCCCAATCTTTTGGGAGGGAAAGGGAGCTAGAAATTGAGTTTAGTCACGAGTGTCCAGTAATTTATTCATTCATGCCTGTGTAATGAGACCTCAATAAGAACCTCTAAACACAGGGGTTAAGGGAGCTTCTGGGTTGGTGAATACATGGAGATTGTGGGGAGCAGTGACTCAGGGGCAGTGTGAAAACAGTGGTGCTTCTCCTTCCACACCTTCCCTGAGTCTTTTCCACTGAGCTGCTCCTTACCTCTGTCCTTACGATTCACTGATAACCATAAGTAAAGTGCTTTCCTGAGTTCTGTGGGTTGTCCTCAGGAATAGTTGAACCTGAGGGGTGGTCACAGGAACCCCTGAATTTGTAGTCAGTGGGGCATAAGCATGGGTAGCCTGGGTACCCCATTGTGGGTGAAGTGAGGGCAGCCTTGTGAGACTGAGCCTGGAACCTGTGGGGCCTGAGTTACTAATTCCATAGCTAGTGTTAGAAGTGAATTGTTGGACTCTTAGTTGATGTTACAGAATTGGTGTGGAAAATCACAGGTATTTGGTTTCAAAGCGCCATACATTTGGTGTCAGAACTGGTGTCAGAAAACAAAACCTTAAGGTCAGCCTTTCTGAAATGTTTTTGTCTTTTTATTTGATTTTCACATGAGATGAAGCATCTTTGCAGTATTTATTGGGCACATTGATTGTCTCAGGAGTTTGTTGTTATTGATGACTTATATTTGTAATAACTTGGTGATAAGTGTAAATCTCAAATTTCTTTTTTTTTAAGTTGTTCTTCCATAATGTTTGTGTAATGAGTTCATCTGGTCCTCCTTCCCCTATAAGGGTTTTATTAAACTTAGAAATTACTTGGCAGAGAATCAGCATCTTGGTAATATTTCTGTTTAGGAATTTGTGACTCTCCATTTGCTCAATGTTTGATATGACTTTCAGTAAATAATAGTATTTTCCTTTATATAAGCAGGATTGTTTTAAAATAATTCACAATAGTACTTCTCTCTTTTAGCCCTGGCTCACAAGAAACTTTACCAGTAGATTTGAAAAACATCTTGGAGAAACAGTTTTCTAAATCTTCCAGAGCCGCACACCAGGTAAAGGCAGAGACTTTGCTAATGGAAAAGAGACTCTCTGAACATAACATTTTGTCACTTGAATGAAGTCTAATCACGTACCACTCTTTAAGTTTTTGGGTTTTTCTAATGTAATTTTAGTTATGGACATAGAATTTAGTAGATGATTGCTAAGAGACCAACCTGTCATTAACTTTAAGTTTTAACTTGGTAATTATGTGAACCTGAGATTTAACTAATGGTTAATACTGCACAAGTGTTTGTTTCCAAAAGATTTAAAAGGAAGAAGCAAGTCTTTCCAAAGATGTAAAGCTTTGGCGATCTTTGCTTCCCAAAGTTTTAACTTTTAAGTTAAATAATTTAAAAAGGTTTAAATACCCGCAGTTTTATTACACCTACCATAAAATCTTAAAGGAGCAAACGTTTTATTCTTTGATTTATCAGATAACTGTATATAAATTTTTTTCTATGATATTGAGTAAGTAATAAAAAATGTACATTAAGGGGGAAGAAATGAATAGGTAGAGCACAGAGGATTTCTTGGGCTGTGAAAATTCTTTGTCTGATTGTATAGATGATGGATACATTATGCACTTGTCTGAGCCTATAGAATGTACACCAAGAGTGAGCCATAGGGTTCATAGGTAAGCTGTGGGCTTCGGATGAGTATGTGGTGTCAGTGTTGGTTAATCCTTGGTTTAAGAAAAAAAAAACAACTGTATGTCATTCTGATGAGTGATACTGATAGTAGGGGAAGCTATGCATTTAAGGGAACAAGGAAGTTTGTGGAAATCTTGGTGCCTCTCTCTTAGATTTTTTTGTAAACCTAAAACTACTCTCAAAGAAAACATTTTAAAAAATGCAAAAGATAAAGCTAAAAGATTACTTTGAAGGAAATTGTCAAGCTGAATGCATGTATTAAAAGAACAGAGACATTTATATATTTACTTGTCTATTGCTGCAGCATGTGGGATCTTTGGTTCCCTGACCAGGGATCGAACTCACACTCCTTGCACTGGAAGTGCAGGGCCTTAGTCACTGGACTACCAGGGGATTTCCAAGACTTTTAAATTAGTGACACTTTCCTCTCAAGAACAAAGGGGAAAAAACAACAAAAAAAGAAAGTGGAAGGAAATAACAAAGTAGAAAATAATGAAATGAGCCTCTCAACTTCTGAGATGGCCCACACTCTGTGGAGTGTGTTTCTCTCTCAATAAGTCTCAGTTCAGTTCTGTTCAGTTGATCAGTCGTGTCCGACTCTTTGTGACCCCATGAATTGCAGCACGCCAGGCCTCCCTGTCCATCACCAACTCCCAGAGTTCACCCAAACTCATGTCCATTGAGTCAGTGATGCCATCCAGCCATCTCATCCTCTGTCGTCCCCTTCTCCTCCTGCCCCCAATCCCTCCCAGCATCAGAGTCTTTTCCAATGAGTCAACTCTTCGCATGAGGTGGCCAGAGTACTGGAGTTTCAGCTTTAGCATCAGTCCTTCCAAAGAACACCCAGGACTGATCTCCTTTAGAATGGACTGGAATAAGTCTACTTCTCACTTATTAAAAGAAAAAGGAAGTAATGAAATGGAACAACACATAAAAAGAGCTAAAAGTTGACTCTTTGTCTTTGACAACATAAATAAAATTTATACACCAATNGCATGAGGTGGCCAAAGTACTGGAGTTTCAGCTTTAGCATCATTCCTTCCAAAGAACACCCAGGACTGGGTTTAATTAGAAGGCTAAATAATCAGCTTGACCCATGCAGCTTCAAGAGATTTCCATAAGCTCTATTCTTTCTCTTAAGTGTTTCTTAAACATCTTCCTTTTCTCTCTCCAAAATGAAACTTTTCAAAAGTCTGTTGCCACTCTATACAATTTCCCTAGAGTTCAATCCTCCCTAATTCTTAAGTTATCTCGAAATATTTGCTACTCCACTTCAGGTAAATTCAATAAAACTGGCCTGAAACTAGCTCTGTGTGTGTGTGTATTAAGAAAGAAACACAAAAGTCACTTGGAAGAAATGGGCTTCCATGGTGGCTCAGTGATAAAGAATCTGCTTACAATGCAGGAGACACAGGTTCAATGCCTGGGTCGAAAAGATCCACTGGAAAAGGAAATGGCAACCCACTCCAGCATTTTTGCCTGGGAAATCTCATGGATAGAGGAGCCTGGTGGGCTATAGTCCATGGGGTCGAAAAGAGTTGGACATGACTTAGCGACTAAACAACAACAAATTCAATAAAACTAGCCTGAAACTAGCTCTGTGTGTATGTGTTGAACACAAAAGTCACGAATTTTCACTATTTTTAGCACGCATGTGGTGACAAGCATTGTCAGTTTTGGGACGCTGTGGAAAACAAAGCAGATACAGCACTTAACTGAGAGAGCCTCAGGGCCTGTGAGGCATGGAAACAGACTGTCCTATTTCAGGGTGAACTGTGCTGCAATGGGGGTAAATGCCAAAGGAGAGGGGGAAGGGCTATCCTGGCAGATGAAACCATATTCACAAGGGCCAAGAGTTAGAAGAGCATGAAGATCTGGTCAGTTTGACCTGTGCTGGGGAGGGAGTGGAGAGCAGCCACTGGAGAGTTGAGGCTGAGACAGGCAGAGCCTGATGGGAAGGGCCTGGCAGCAAACTCGCCTGCCCTCAGTCTACTGGAGAACCCATGGGCTGTAGCCCACCAGGCTCCTCTGTCCAGGGAATTTTCCAGGCAAGAATACTGGAGTGGGTTGCCATTTCCTACTCTAGGAGATCTTCCCGACCCAAGGATCAAACTCACAATTTCCTACATTGGTAGGCAGGTTCTTTACCACTAAGCCAGTCNGTAGCCCACCAGGCTCCTCTGTCCAGGGAATTTTCCAGGCAAGAATACTGGAGTGGGTTGCCATTTCCTACTCTAGGAGATCTTCCCGACCCAAGGATCAAACTCACAATTTCCTACATTGGTAGGCAGGTTCTTTACCACTAAGCCAGTCAGGAATCCCGGCGGCAAACTTAGGACACTTTACCCTTAAGATAACAGGGAACAATTTAAGGGTGACATCGTGATCTGATCAGAGTTGTACCTGAGCACAATTATTCCAGCTGTCAAGGAGACCAGTGAGGAAGCTCTCACAGTGGCCCAACAAAGGCGGTTGGGAGGTGGCCTGGATTAAGGTAGGGGAAGGTGGGGAGAAGTAGGTGGTGCTATTTTGAAGGTGGAATTAATAGCCCGTGGTGACAGACTGGAGAAGAGGAAAGGAAGATAGCTGGTGAACTTTGGATTTGGGCAACTGAAAGGATACTCGTGTAACTCACAGACAATATAAGAAGATGTGGAAGGGAAGATGAAGAAGATGAGTTCAGGACATAAGAAATTTAAAACGCCAGTGGTAGGACTTCCCTGGTGGTCCAGTGGTGAAGAATCCACCTTGCAATGCAGGGGCACAGGTTCAATCCCTGGTTCAGGAGCTAAGATCCCACAGGCTGCAGGGCAATTAAGCCTGTGTGCAACAGCTACTGAACCCACATGCCCTAGAGCCCATGCTCTGCAGGGAGAAGCCCAACACCAGGATGAAGAGGAACCCCTGCTCATCGAATGCAAGTAGAGAAGGCCGAGTGCAGCCGCAAAGACCTGGTGCAGCCAAAAGTTTCAAAAAGAAACAACAATCTTAAAATAAAATGTTAATAGTGGCTGGATATGTGGGTCTGGAGTCCAGTAGAGATCTGCCATGATTACAGCTGTGGGCATCCTTCCCATGTATACCTGAGTCAGTGAGTCAAAATCTTAGCTGTGCAGAAGAATCATTTTTGGAGCTCTTTTTTTGAAAAGCCTGTTATTTTTTTCCCTTATGCAATATATCTACAATTTTTTCCATATTCATTGTATGAGTGAGAGTAGAGGCCAGGACATTAAGTGGAGGTCAAATTCATTGAGGTTGAAGAAGTAAAGACGTTTTTGTTTGTTGAGCCTTTCAAGAAATGATACGAGCTGCCCGTGGGCCGCGGCGGGGGGGGGGGGGTTGTGGCTGGCAGCGGGTATGTGTGTGTGTATCTTTGACTAAGTGGTAAGCAAAGGATTTCTGATGTGACTTGTAGCTCTTCTTCCCTCACCCCAAGCTTCCAGCCTCATTTCACTTAAGCAAACTTCAAGTTTGCATTTCCAAGTCTAAGACTTGAACAGCAGCTTAACTATCCAAGAGCACTTCAAAACTCTTGGAAACAGCTCAAACGTTCTTTCTGGTTATTTATAGGACTTAGCATGGTCCACTGACTTCTGATTGAGTGCTGCTTTCTGTCTTTTCAGCTGGAGAAATGAGGCCTTTTTCTTTGAACGTATAAACTGATGAATTTTATGACCTTTCTATTTGTGTTTCTAAATAAATAATAACAAATGAAGTAGATGACGTGGTAATCTTTACAAATTCTTCACTCCAAAGTTTCCACTGTTTTATAATTAATCTAGAAAAGTGGCTGTGACTTTGAACTTCCTAGCCCTCACAGAGCAGAGCTATAATAAACAATCCCAGGCTAAAACACACAAAAATTTAAATATCAGGAATGGGGTTTACTAATTCACTAACGATTAAATCATTTGTTATTTGGAATCCTTGCTTTTCTGCAACCAGAATATATAGCTTTTCCTCTGCATTCTGGTTCATTACCTTGTCCATTTACCTAGAGACACAGGGAGACTCAGAAAAACACGGTTTCTTTTTCCACCAACAAATATAAAGGAATACTTATAAGATGTCCATAATGCCTATACATCATTCTGCTATTCTCAATTCTGCTTTTCAGACTGAACTGTAATTTATTGACAGCAATTACATAATTAAAAGGTCCCAAGACATCATTTAGTACAATCCGAGACAGCTGAAAACGCAAAAGCATCATCTAGGCTGAAAGGTGGCAGAACCTGGTCTGGGCTTCCAGCTGACTCAACGTCAAGGAACGCTTGGGGAAGATGCCAGGAGCAATTAAAAGGCTCCAGGAGTCTCCTGCTTAGTTCCAGCTGTTTTCAGATCAGAAGATACTGATGAAAAACACTTCCATCTTCCTTCAGCATCTACCACCATCCACACCTTTAAAGGCCTAGCCTTCATGGAGAAAAAGAGCCCATCGCGTGTGAATTTCCTCCGTTCTGTGTTCCTCACAGATCTCGCTTCACCTTTTCTCACCTGTCTCCTCATTTCCTACTGGGAATGTTTGGGTTCAGTGAATTTTGAATGGTTCCAACAGTTTCTCTCCCCCTTTCCAAGGTTAATCTCCTGAGTCCTAAATATAGTCTTAATTTTTGTCTTGGATAAGGTCCTGTTTGTGCGTGCTTAGTCACTCAGGCATGTCCGACTGTTTGTGATCCCGTGAATTGTAGCCTGCCAGGCTCCTCTGTCCACAGGATTCTCCAGGTCAAGATCCCAGAGGACCATTATTTATCTGCTCCCTTGCATCTTATTTCCTTTTGTGCTTTCTCCTAATCCTACATTCACCCCTCCCACCTTCTATACCCCAACCTAAGCAAACAATTCTATCAGCTGGTCTCCTCTTGGAAATCTTGCCCTTCATCTCCAAACTGCCTGAGAAGAGTCAACACTTTCTTAGTTGCTATTCATTCTTTGACCCAATTCAATTCAACCTGGGACCTCTCTTTTGCTCTGACAGAAAATGCTCTTGCAAAGATTAGCAGTGATTTAATTGCCAAGTTCAAAGGCTTCTTTTCAATTCACCCTCTTAAACTGGACAGGGTTGGTCACCATCTCTTTTCGGGGAGAGGTGGTTCTCCCACAACACTATTTTACTTTGAGCTTCTCTTCTGCTCAAACGCTGCACTTTACTATTTTCCTGACTTCTCTTATCTGTCCTCATGTCCTAATCTTCAAATATGATACAACACACTCACGTGTGTGTCTCAGTGTGCCTGTTTTATTTCCACTCCACACCTGACCCCTGAGTTCTAGTTCTATACAAGGTGTCAGGCACTTCACTGGTAGGTGGTCCAGTGGTTAGGACGCCACACTTCCACTGCAGGGGGCATAATGAGAGAACTAGGATCCCACATGGCGCTTTGTCAAGGCCAAAAAAGGAAAAAATTAAAAAACAGTGTCTACTGGGTAAGCTCAAACCAGGCGAAATGTATTCAAAACTGAAATCATCTCTCTCCACCTACCACTCCATTCTTCTTCCCACCCTTTCTCAGTTAATGGCATCAATAAACATTCAGGCCAAGGAAGGGAAAAAAAAAAAAAGAACCCACATGTCTTCTTCCTCTCTCGACCATCTCCTTACCATTGACTTGGCTTTGTCTCTCAAACCTATCCTAGCCCACCTTCCCCACGCCTAGGGTTACAGCTAAGGGCACGGCGTTATTTCTTCCTTAAGAGTTCACAGGTCTCCTGGCCTTTGGTGCTCATCACCTTTCATAACCATCTAAAAGTTGTCTTCAAGCATTTTCCTGCTTTAAATAAACCCTTGAAAGGTATCTCACTATTCAAGTAAGTTCAGTTTTGGTCCACCACTTCACAACATTTTCAGTGCCCTCTCTACCCACTGTGTTTTCCAGCCACAATGAACTTGGTTATGTCCGCAATGTATTTTCACATGTCAGTTACAGGCATGTGCGTAATCCCTTTTGTATTTGGTGAACACTTACTCATCCTTCAGTAGATTCCCTCCTCTGTGAGCAATGCCTTGATGCTTTGCGGCAGAACAAATGCTCTAAACCAGCAGTCCCCAACCTTTTTGGCACCAGGGATTGGTTTTGTGAAAGACAGTTTTTCCGAGGGTCGGGGTGGGAGGCGGGATGGTTTCGGGATGATTCAAGCGCATTACATTCATTGTGCACTTTCTCTTATTAAGACATCAGCTCCACCTCAGATCATCAGGCATGAGATCCCGGAGGTTGGGGAGCCCTGCTCCAAACATATAACCCCGTCGTACCTCATACATGATAAATGCTTACATCGTGTGATGGCTGTCTCCCCAGCCCCAGAGTAGCAGTCCCAGGAGGGCAGGGGCATCATCCACTCCTATATGCTGGGCACACTGGCAGGTCCTCTAGGATCTGAGCAACTCAATGGAAAATGTGTATGTAGACGGGTATTCCCCTCAACTCCCAGGCAACACACAGGACATAAAATCATATACTGACAGAAAAGAGTTTTGTGACAGCTTTAATAGCACAAAATGTTTGTTGCTACAAGTTATACATGGATTGTAAACTGTATATAATGATACAAAGTGCTAACTAAATAAATGAGGAATGCATAATCACTTTGGCTCAGTTAAGTCCAATAATTTCAACAACTGGTTCACTGGAAGATTCATCTGACTGGCTAAATCTTCAGTTTTCATTGTTTAGAATAGTCAATGTTTTTACTGCAATCAGCATAACTTGCTGCACTTGTCAATGTGCAAGTTTGTGCAGCTTTGCTCTTGATTATATTTACAAATATCTTACGCCAGTTTTCATCAAACATAGGAAAAGGAAGCCTGCCTTTTTGTCTCCCAATTGTGAACATGCATAAAGCTTTTTAAACGTTGATCTTAAAACATGTCAACTGTTCATTGTCCAATTCTCCTTTCCAATCACACAATCTGGCTCCAGTCAAAACAAATCTCAGGAGGAGCATGAACATTTATCCCACATGTTAAGGTTACTGATAAATACTGCATGATTTCATCTTATGATTAAGTTCTACTGTGACTGTGTATTCACGTTCTAAGTAATAGTCCAAAATTTCACAGCTATTTGAAGAAAAGGGGTAGAACTACATTTATTTTCAATGCTGGAAAACGAACAAAAAAACCCCACAAATGTAATCAATCACACTCCTTATAGAATTACTACTGAATTTCAAAAGACAGTCCTGTGTTGTCTCTATAAACTTGCTTTTCTCTAATTTTACTTTTCCCTCCCATGATACTCAATGTAATACAAACTGTGTTATCAGAACAGTTTAGCTCTTTAGTTCGCTTAAGTTTACCGGCCTTTCCAATTTTACTCAAGGCTTTTCGAAGTCCAACGAGCCAGCAGATGTACTTTCTTCCCAAAGAAAAATGAAGACTTGAAATAAATAGGTTATAGAAGGCAAATCAGGTGTTATTAGATTTTTGAATAAGACACAGAAACAAGGCATGATAAAAAGATGGCCAAAATTGTTGTGACAACAAAAACTAGAAAGAAAAAGTCAAAGAATTCAGAAGACTACCCGGATATACCATCTTCCTTAAAGATATCGAGATGCAGTCCTGAATAAAGAGGTCAGAAACTCATCCTTTTGTTTGCTGCACGTTAATCTCCACTGTGACACATCAACTTTACAAAACTTGATGTGAGAGAGAACTAGCAGACCTGGTGGTTCAGGGTGCTTCTATTCAAGTCGCCCTGGTCTCCTCTGTGCTTCTCTAAACGCTCAGTGTCTGTACCATAAACAGCAACTATTTATACATGAGACATGTAACAGCACCCCTTCAGAGTCATGCTGTGTGTCCAGAGAGCCAATCAACCTCCTGGAGACAAATGGCAACTGATGCTTTCTAACAATTTGGTCCTAAAGCTTCACATTTGAGAAACGAACACAAAAGTGTATCATGAGAGGAAGTTGTTGAGTGTTCTGGGACTTGCAGAGTGGAACTAGAAAGATGGCTACAGGAGGAGGAAGTGGCCAGCGCCTGTGGAAGCACAGGAATCGTCTCAGGCAGGTTGTATGGCAAACATGAGAAAGGGAGTGAGCAGAAGAAAACCGATGGCTTCTCTTCAAACTCTGTCAACTGTCCCCACAACCCAGGTCTGGTTTTCCAAGTTTCCCAAGAGCTTGAAATAACTCTGAGACAACTGTCTTCAGAGCTGAAAGGCTTCAGAGTGTAAGTGATGCTTCCTAAAACAAGAAGCCTGTATTTATACCACAAATTGGAACTCATTCCAAAGCCTCTTAGGAAAAAATAAAAAAGTAAAGAAAATTCCAAGTCGTGAAAAATTCACATGCAGCTAATAAACATAAAACTATCAAACACACACACACACACACAAACCCCCAAAGCAATTTCATAGATTTCTAGGCCTGAGACATCCCTTACCAGAAATAAAGATTCTACACTATAGAAAAGACAGCATTGTAACCTACTAGTATTAAAATCTGCTAATGTATTCTAGTTCTTATACTTTATACCTATCATTTACGTAGCCTGCCTCTGACAAATTAAAAAGGCGCCATTAAGAGGCTTAGACAAAGAGTGGCTCCAAAGCTGGTTTAAAATAACTTTTTATTGCCGAGGATATTTTTTTTTCCTTGTGTTATATTTTGTCTGTTTTATTTGTTTTTGTTTTCTTTTTCCATAACTATAAATTCAAGCTTAGGGAAGCTTGCCTTTGTCTTGAAAAACAAAACAACAAAGCTTTCCTATCATTTGTAACCTGGTCTCATTTGAAGAGACAGGTGGGTTATCTTGTAAGAGTAAGATTTATACCATGAATGGTGCAGGCCTAGGTCTGGTGGTACTGAGAGAAGACAATGGCATTCTTGACAAAATTACAATCTGCTGGTGGCGTTTGCGGAAAAGAAGCCCTTGCAAATTTCTAAACGACAGTAAACTCTTATTAGGAAGTTCTAAAGTGTTTTACAGGCCAAAAAGGGAATGAGGGTATTAGTAAAATGCCTCAACAGAGTTGGAATAAAATACTGGATTTGAGAGTTACTGGAACTTGATACGTAAAAAGAGGGTGGAGGTTGGGTCATGCTTACAATGGTCTCAAGTTCAAATAAACTACTGTGACAAGACACCACTTCACAAGTCACACGCTGGCCCAAGGACTCTTCTCCTCCCTTAGTAGGTGCTGGCAGAAGGCGTGCTCAGTCGTTTTCCAATGTAGATGCTGAAAGGGAAACAGAGTGTGTCGTGTTTCATCTGTTTCAACAGCTCTATACCAACTTGTCCACAGACTGCACTGTACAAAGGAACGTCTTCAGCCATTTGTGAAAAAGGGCTTTTCTAAAGGTCTACATGCACGGTTCCCTGACACCCTGAAATCATCACTGACTTACCTGAAGCTAGTCACCAGCTAGCTAAACTGGTTTTATGTGATTATGTTTACTCGTGGGGCAGGACTGGAGTAATCACAGCACAGGGCAGTGATTAGACACAGTCAAGCCAGAGAGAACAGCTGTTTCTGAAGAGACAAGCAGAGCCAACCTCCTTTGAGGTGGTCTGCTGCGGTGGACAAAAAATTCTACCGATATTTAAGCTAAAAATACAGCAATATACCTAACTACAAAGCTGCCCGTGCTTTAATTCTTTTTTAAAGAACTGTCTCATGATTCTTTCCTTCTCATTAAATTTATTTACTTCTAATTGCAGGTTAATTGCTTTACAATATTGCGTTGGTTTCTGTCATACATCAACATGAATCAGCCATTGGTATACACATGTTCCCTGCTTCTTGAACCTCCCCCTCCCACGCCCACCCCATCTAGGCTGTCACAGAGCAGCGGGTTTGAGCTCCCTGCATCATACAGCCAATTCCCCCTGGCTACTGATTTTACGTATGTTTCCATGCCACTCTCTTCATTCATCTCACCCCTCTCCTTCCCTGGCAGTATACCAGTCTAACTCTTAAGGGCCTTATATCACTTTCTCATGCCAAGCAAGGGTTTTACCCTTATAGAACAGGAGCAGAAGGGAAGTTAAGGAAAAATACAGAACCAGCCCACACCCCAATGTAATAAAACTGTAATTTTTTCTACATTTATTTTAACTGCGCTGGGTCTCAGTTGCAACTCGTGGATCTTCCTTGTGGCATGCTGACTTATTAGTTGTGGCATGCATGTGGGATATCTAGTTTCCCAACTGGGGGCCAAACCTGAACCCCTGCATTGGAAGCTTAGAGTTCTACACACTGGACCCCCAGGGATGTCCCCCAATAATACTTTTCAAAATCCTTTTTTCCTCCATCTGATTATATCAGTAGTTACACCAGCAAAAGAAACAGTCCAAAGATTCATAAAAGGAAGATAATTCAAGGTACAAAAGCCAGCCAACCTCTTGAGGGCAAATGAACTGCTGTGCAGTCAACCCTGGGGCAGGGTGGAGGGGTGCAGAGTCTGGGCTCTGAGCCTGCCCCAACACCAACCACACACAGCTTTCACACACTCCCTGTCTTGCTGTGTGCTGAGGCTGTCCTCACCCTCATGGAAGCAGGCACCCAGAAAGACAGAAGAGGGGTGTGAGACAGTCAGGTGCATTTCCAAGTCCACAACTGTGAATGTCTCTCCCACAAGCTGAGTTTCTTATAGGGAAGTTAAAAGACGCTGTATCTTCTGTGCATTCTGCACAGAAAATGACCCACTGGGCATGCTCAAAGAGAAGGCCGGATACATCCTGAATATAAGTAACAACAGCAAGTGTCTAACTCCTAAAACACAGGGTTGGCCAGAAAGTTTGTTTGGGTTTTGTCCACAAAATGTTATGTTAAGAACAAACTTTCTGGCCAACCCAGTATTTTAAAAATATATTTCCTCTATTGTTCAAATTAAAAAAAAAAAAAAAGTATTTAAAAGACATGCCAGAAAAATGAATGAATTACAGGTAAATGTGGTGTCAATTTTAGAAGAATTAAAAAAAAAAGACTATAAGGAGAGAAGAATCATACTAATAGTATCAACCAATATTCCAGTTTCACTCAAGGACTATTCAATAGAAGTATGCTTTCCCACGTGGGAAAAAGAAATATTCACACCAACTCCAGCTTTACACACTAAAGGTTCATCTACTTTCAAACTCAGCTGATCCTGAGTAATTTAAAGACAACAGCAACAAAACCCAAAAAGAAAAATCAAATACAGAAGAGTTCACTTAAAAAAATGATCATTTCAGGGATTAAATCATAGAAACAACTTGTTTTCAAAGGAGGAAAAAAACTCTACCATTACAAATCCTTGTTGGAACAGGTGTACCCCACTTTTCCAAAGTTTGGTGTATGTTACTTTGCTACGTAAGTTAGACCTACATTAGTACCTGTTTTTGTTCACTGAAAGAAATCTGAAGAGTTTCACTTGTATCCAAAAATAAAAAGGGGCAAAAAGTGAAAATGCCACTTAGGGCTGGTTTTGAAGAGAGCTCTTAGGGAGACAGGGCACCCCAAGCAGTGAGAACTGCCCTGCCAAGCTCCGTCCCAGGGACCACACTCAGCATCTCCGCACCCAGCCTCCAGAGATTTGAGCCGAGTCTGTGAGCATCTGTGCTTTATCTTGCCTCCACTAGCAAGCCCTGTCCTCAGGTGACTGCTGCTTCACCTTATGCCACTTCAGCTTACAGAAGGTTTCCTAGAAATGCTCTACTTTCAGAGAGTGGGGGAAGGGTGGGGGGAACGTGTGTATCAATAGTGTATCATATCGACACATTCTTTTAAGTTCACTCCACTTGTGCTAACACATGAAAAGGAAAATAACACAAACTGCTTTCACATGTATTCCTTACATCCTGAAAACAAAATCTGGGCAGAAAATGAATGGAAAAAACTCCAGCCATTGACTAGTACTTACCCTAGCCCCAAAGCCAAAACATGGGAGAGGAAGAGAGATGGAATGAACACCTTGAGAAACTCTGCGGAGAAGATCCCCCCTTTCTTCATGGCTCCACTTTTCCTCATGCTTAAGGAAACAGAACGCTTAGGGTGCCTGAAGTGGAACTCCCTGGAGGAAGAAACACAGAGGAGGCTGTCAGACACACGCCTGATAGATGTGTCTCGGGCACTGGTGGGCCCGCACCACTGCACTGCGTCCACTGGAAAGTGACATGTACCGACTTACTTGGGTGGAATGTTTTCAGGTCTACTGGACCAGTCGGACACCCAGTCTACGCTTTTCTTCAGAGCATCCACTTCTTTCTCCCCTTCTGCAACTTCTTCTTCTGACTGTAGAGGAGAATGCACACTTTAAAAAGGGAGAAAAGGAAGATAGAGCCTTCCTACTACAGAAGACAAATATGGACGGAAAATACACAAGAATCATAAACTTGGGCATCAGTAATTTTTATGTAAGCAACATGCCATGTTTCTAAAAAGGCTGATAAAATAATCTAAGATCAGAGTATTTAATATCTTAAAAAAAAACCTTGAGTGAGTTTCACTGTGGCTATATAAACATAAAATGAACCTGAAACTTGAATTATATCTCAATTTAAGAAAAAGAATATGAATCTGAAAAAAGTATACACTAGGACTTGTTAACTGAAGTGTGGAAAGCATTGATAACTGCTGAATCTGAGTGGTACATGTATGGATGGCCGTTATAATAGGCTCTATTTACTATTGTATGCATTCACAAATTTTCATAATTAAAAACTAAAGGGAACATATCAAAAAGTATATGCTAACAAATAGGAAAGAAAAAAACTGGGAGAGGTGCTGCAGAAACAATTTAAATAATTATTAACAAGTAATTAAAAATAAATAGTATTTATTAAGCATTTACCAAGAGACAAGTATTGATCTAAGCACTTTCCATGTACTAACCTTTACTTAAAACAACCTTATTAAAAAAAAGGAACTATTACTATTCCATTTTACAGATGAGAAAACTGAGACATAAATAATCGCCTAAGACTGTATGAGTAATAAGTAGCAGGGCTGTATTCAAACCCAGGCAAACTGTCTCTAGAGCCCCCACTCTTAGGGATCAGGTTTTGTTTTATTCCCTGGAAGGAGATTATAGTTTTTAGACAAATTGCTATCCAAATATTTCCCAAAGTTTATTCCAAACTGGTAGCACTACTTGTAAAGAATCTGCCTGCCAATGAGAGGGCACTGGAGACAATGGTTCAATCCCTAGGTCAGGAAGATCCCCTGGGGAAGGAAATGACAACCTATTCCAGTATCCTGGCCTGGAAAACTCCATGGACAGAGGAGCCTGGCAGGCTACAGTCCACGGGGTCACAGAGTCGGACATAACTGAACGACACACTACATAAGCCAAAAGCCTTAAACAGTAATGTATTTAATACTGAGTAAGAATCCGACATCTTTCATATCAGATTTTTTTCTTGCTAATGAGAACCTAAACTTTCGGCGTAAGAACACAAAATTTCCAAGAGCTTCTCTTTCAACAGAATCCACAGGGATGACCAATTTCTGAAAAATGACACAGATTTATTTATTCAGTTTTCAGGAATATGAAACTATGACCCGAAACCAAAGGGTCTCAAATGACCTGAAACCAAAGGATCTCAAAGCTAAGAATTATTTTGATGTTCTTTTGTTTGGACAGAGTTAACTTTGTGACCCAAACTTTCATTCTTTTCAGTAGGTAGTTATGAAAATTCTCTATGAAACAGCTGCCCCAGGAAGGTAACTTCAGAGAATCTCTAGGTATAGATGGCCCCTTTTGCTCTCAAACTGAAATTAAATCCCTGTGGATTTCTGCTACTCTGGTACTATCACTCTTAGTTCTGCTGGGCTTGACAAATTCCACTGAATGGCACAACGTAGCCTTTAGGATTAAGCTTGTTCCCACTGGCTTTTGAGATTACTGGGAACCATGAGTTGGCTTTCTGAAGTAAATTTGAAAACACTAAATCAAAAGTGATCAACTGCTGCAATTTACTTAGAGATCAGCCTGTCACAATGTCTCATTCAACACACTGTGGTCACTTGTTTCCAACCTTGGTCTCAATCACCTCTTTTAAAACCACTCAGAGATTTAGATTTAAATTTGTGAATAAGGTAATATTTCATACTTTCCAAAAGAATGAAAATATAATAAGATTTTATGCTAATTTTTAGAGATGATGCTCTTCAGACTATGATTTAGGTGGGGGGGAACCCTGATCAGTTTAGAATGCTGACCTTAAGAATAAGGGCCATAACCTTTCCTCATTCACTACCCTTCGCTTACTTTTATTAACCTTAAATTTACCAGTTTTAGGCTTTAAATTGCCTTCTGATTTTTAGAATCTTAGAATACTGTAAAAATGTGCTTCATCTAATGAAGTGAGAGTCATGCCTTTATCCAAATCAATATCTCTCGCCCCATATCTACGTCTATTATGATAGAAGATTCTGATCGTTTCAGTGTGTCATCATGTGGAAGTCCCTCACTTTCTAATTGCTTACATTTTCCTTCTTTGGCCCACCCCAAGCTCTCTGAGGTCTCTAAACATGGATATTAAATTCCATACCATGGTACAGATAAACCACAGTTTTACAGGAGAGAAAAGGAAGGCATTTTCAGTTTGTATCATCTTCCAACCCATTGTCCCAGAAACACATTGAGAATTGCCTCTGAGAGACAATCTGTGGTCCGTTTTCTGCTACAAACGTGAGATTCATGAGGACCAGCATTCTACAAGCCTAGTCTGAACAATCTTTCTCCTAAACACATTACATCTTAGGCTTCCCTGTACCACAAACGACTCACCTGACATGTCTCAGTTCATTCTCATGACCTTGTGAGCACTGCTGAAATCAATCCCATTCATCAGCTTACTTTAGTACAACAGGGGCCACAGGCCCTGACAGCCGGGGTTTCAGCCCTGGTCTATCACTTACTTCCTTGGGGATCTTAGGTAAGTAACTTACTTAAGACAAAGCTTCGTTTTTCCAGTTTTTTCATGGAGATACTGTCACCTCTTTCACTGAACTGAAAATAATGTGGGAAAACCTTTAAAAAATATTCGAATAAATGAGTGTGGAGATTCCTTAAAAAACTGGAAATAGAACTGCCATATGACCCAGCAATCCCACTGCTGGTCACGCACACCTAGGAAACCAGAATTGAAAGAGATACGTGTACCCCAATGTTCATTGCAGCACTGTTTACAATAGCCAGGACATAGAAGCAACCTAGATGTCCATCAGCAGACGAATGGATAAGAAAGCTGTGATACATATACACAATGGAATATTCAGTTCAGTCGCTCAGTTGTGTCCGACTCTTTGCGACCCCATGAATCACAGCACGCCAGGCCTCCCTGTCCATCACCACCTCTCGGAGTTCACTCAGACCCACGTCCATCGAGTCCGTGATGCCATCCAGCCATCTCATCCTCGGTCGTCCCCTTCTCCTCCTGCCCCCAATCCCTCCCAGCATCAGAGTCTTTTCCAATGAGTCAACTCTTCGCATCAGGTAGCCAAAGTACTAGAGTTTCAGCTTTAGCATCATTCCTTCCAAAGAAATCCCAGGGTTGATCTCCTTCAGAATGGACTGGTTGGATCTCCTTGCAGTCCAAGGGACTCTCAAGACTCTTCTCCAACACCACAGTTCAAAAGCATCAATTCTTCAGCACTCAGCTTTCTTCACAGTCCAACTTTCACATCCATACATGGAATATTACTCAGTATTAAAAAGAATGCATTTGAATCAGTTCTAATGAAGTGGATGAAACTGGAGCCTATTATACAGAGCGAAGTAAGTCAGAGAGAAAAACACCAATACAGTATATTAACACATATATATATGGAATTTAGAAAGATGGTAATGATGACCCTATATGTGAGACAGCAAAAGAGACACAGATGTAAAGAACAGACTGTTGGACTCTGTGGGAGAAGGCAAGGGTGGGATGATTTGAGAGAATAGCACTAAAACATGTATATTATCATATGTGAAATAGATCACCAGTCCAGGTTCAATGCATGAGAAAGGGTGCTCAGGGCTAGTGCACTGGGATGATCCTGAGGGATGGGATGGGGAAGGAGGTGGGAGGGAGGGTCAGGATGGGGAGCACATGTACACCCATGGCTGATTCATGTGAATGTATAGCAAAAACCACCACAATATTGTAAATTAGCCTACAATTAAAATTTTTTAAAAATTCAAATAAATGAGCACCTTTCATCTTCCTAAAAAGGCTAAAAAAGTCATATGTTCTTCATGTGGACGATATAAAAATATTCAATAAGAGCCAGTAATAGGCCTTTGTTAACTGTACTGTTTCCTAACCCTAAGCTTCTTTCCCATTTATGAAAAAAAATTCATCCTTCTAAACCCTAAAGTAATTAAATGATCGCTTCTTCAATTAAACACAAGCAATATAAAAAGCTTTTTCAAAGAGTAAGTAAATTACACCTACTGATTTCTCCCTTACTAAGAGTGCTACTCTGAAGGATATAATGTTTTTCTATAGGAGTTAGACTGCTTTTTGAAAAACATAGCCTGGCTTAAATAGACTGATCTGATTGTTAGCATCACTTACACAGTGCTTGATGATAACCAGTATTCTTTTAGGTATTTGTTTCTGAATAGGGATCATGATAGTGATCCTATCACAATCTGACAAGGGACCAAACTTTTCTCTCCTGAATTTCACAAATTCCTTTAGAATTCTAGGATGGATGCAGTCAGCTCTACAATTCCACTTAACATACAACTCCCAGGTGAGCCTAATTGTGCACCTGCCACCCCATGAGCCAGGACTGTTCTCTGTGGTTGTCAGGTATCAGGTAGATTACTAGGTGGAAAAGGTGTGTGTGTGGGGGAGGGAGGTCTAAGGTCAAATAAGTCTGGGAAGCAGTCAGCTCTCAGCAGTCAGATCGGTGGGTCACACATCCTCGAATATGGAAGCTGACTGCACTACCAGTTTACATAAGGGACTTAATCATCTGTGAACTGTGGTATTGGGTGTAGGTGGTCCTAGGACCAGTCCCCTGAGAATACCAAGGAATGCCTGCACTTGGTGGAAATCAACAGACTTCTTTACTGCAGGAATTTCCAGAGCCTTTAATGTGTTTCTCATGCCCTGGAACCACTGGAGAGGGAAGGTGAGTGAACCTGAGGACTGCAGTGTATTTCCCAGCTATCTGACTTCAGAACTACCTTATGGAACCTCCCATTGTGCAAACGTTCCTCAAAATGTTTTTAGGGAAACACTTAACTCTGGACTTTCGACTTGTCTGTACAAAAGGCTATACTGATGGAGACAGCTAAATCAGGAAAAGATTGAAGCAAACAATTTCAATTCTCCATCCTGGGATTCCTTAGTACACTTTTTCCACCCTCTCCTCCCATGGAAGCTTCATACAGTCTCCTCGTTAGCTATAGCTAACTGCACACAACAAAACTGAAGGACAGAGGCGAGCAATTCCACAATCACAGGCAGCCCGCTACCTATATGAGTGCCTTGCTGCTACAAGCTTCTCTACAACATAAAGCTCATTGTAAAATCGTTAGTAGTCAGTCCCATAGATTTTCTAGGTTTCAGAAAACAGCACAAATGAAGCACAGTCAACAAAGGGAGAAAGTGTGCAGCTTCTCAAACAGAAAGAACACTGAGTGGATCCCAGGTAACATGCAAAATATTTCCAGTGCAAAGGGAGTCAGGACACTGCAGAGTGAGAAGCCCACAAAACAGTTTTTGTTAGCATTCACCGAAACATTCGTCCAACATACGTTCTTCAAGTACCTTAACGTGGGAGAAAAAACAATGCTTCCTGTTCTCAAGAATTTGCACTCTGACACTGGGAGGTGATCTGACATGTCAATAAAGTCAAGGGCTGGTTATGAACATTCTACATCATTAACATCCTTTACTTATTTATCACAAGGTTTATAATAAAAACCTTTGTAAGCTTTCAATACTATATCCATCTATATTTCCAACAGTTCAACTCCTAGTGAAACAGTATTTAACTTCTTCACCTTAAGGAACGTGGCGTGTGTAATTTAGGTGAGTTTTATCTCTTGCTGCTGAAAATCATCGCCAACAGTCATGGACTTGATTCTAGGTGCAAAAAAAGCTTCACACCTGGTTCTACAACAACTTTCATTTATTCTGTGACCTTAAATAAGTCATCAGTCTCAGTTTTCAAATATTTATAAACTCAAGACAGCAGCCTAGAATATCGGAATGATATAGACAAAAGAATTTCCCAATTCTTTTAGGTGACAAGATCCCAAATTCTTGGTTGTAAAGGAACACATTCATGACCATAGGCATAAGTAAATTTCAACATCAGAACCTCAGTAAGTTAAAACAGCTTCAAACTTTTTTTAAGTCTTTACTCATATTATTTACTATATTTTAGCAAAACAGACTTAGAGATTTGCATTTTCCTAATTATTGTAAATCACAAAATTAAACAAACATACACACACACCTGAGAGCTATGGTCCTTGCTGGTGTGCATTTCCACATCAAACATGATCTGCCCATCTTCTTGTGGGGAAGGGCTGGAAGAAAAAGACATTGAGCCATTAGTTTTCTTTCAATTTGTCAAATAAATTAGCCTCTACTGGATATTAGAAAATTTAAAAGTTACAGTAGTATGGCTTTAAAAAAGCAGCAAATCAGAAAGTATACCATAATGCTGTGTAATAAAAATTAAAACTGAGCACTCTTACTGTCCAAATGATCTAGAATTTTTCAGTGGTGTTAAATTCCTTCACAATGATAAATATGTGATGGAAATATTACCTAAAGAGAGAAGCCTGTCACATTTTCTTATTTTCACTTCTTTTCCCAATAATGGTAAAAGGATTTTCAAATTCAGAAACTCCAGCTTGGGCTTCTTTTTCTCAACGCTCTCTCATCATTAAATAATTCACCAGTAGTTCTCAAAGTGTGAAAGCAGCTCTTAAAGACTCTTTCAGAAGGTTTGTAAGGTTAAAACTGTTTTTACAACACCATTAGGATTTATTTGCCTCTTTCATGATCATTTGCTCATGAGGGTCCAGTGCAATTTTCCAAAGCCTGCATTATGCATAATATCATGACAGAGAGAATATTCGCAAAAGCACATGAGAATCCAGCTGTTTTCTATTAAGTCAGATATTAAAGAGATGTACATAAATATAAAAAAATGCCACTATTCTTACAAATTTCTTGGTTATGGAAAACAGTTACTTTCTGTTTAAAAAAGTTCAGTTCAGTTCAGTCGCTCAGTCGTGTCAGACTCTTTGCAACTCATGAGGGTCCAGTGCAATTTTCCAAAGCCTGCATTATGCATAATATCATGACAGAGAGAATATTCGCAAAAGCACATGAGAATCCAGCTGTTTTCTATTAAGTCAGATATTAAAGAGATGTACATAAATATAAAAAAATGCCACTATTCTTACAAATTTCTTGGTTATGGAAAACAGTTACTTTCTGTTTAAAAAAGTTCAGTTCAGTTCAGTCGCTCAGTCGTGTCAGACTCTTTGCAACCCCATGAATGGCAGCACGCCAGGCCTCCCTGTCCATCACCAACACCCGGAGTTCACTCAGACTCACGTCCATCGAGTTGGTGATGTCATCCAGCCATCTCATCCTCTGTCGTCCCCTTCTCCTCCTGCCCCCAATCCCTCCCAGCATCAGAGTCTTTTCCAATTACTTACAGTAATGTTTGTTGTTTGGTATGGTAGGTTTGTTATTATTAACTGAATGAATACATATTTGTTTAATGCTCTGAGTTTTACTTTCTACTACAGAAAATATCAAAACATATAACCCACATAAATAAAAAAGATCTTTGGGGTCCCTAATAGTTTTCACTAGTGTAAAGGAGTAGTGAGAACAAAAAGTTTGAGAACCACTATTTTACTTATTTTTAGAAATACTAACTCTTTGAGATATTTCAGAGTGAATTATAAAAGCTTATACCAAGTGATAACCTTTAACAAGTACAAGATGTATTCCAAGAATTATAAGCTTTTAGACAAAGATACATGATCATGAGTTCAACCTGGTAAGTGCTAATCTTAGCTCTATCGATGACTCCTTGTGTAACCACAGCAAGTCACTACATCTTTCACTGCACAACCCACCTCCCCACATGTAATCTCAAGTGGGCATGAAGGATGCTCCAGGGCTAACTTGCTCAAAGGAATTGATAATGACTATTATGAAATTAAAAGACGCTTACTCCTTGGAAGAAAAGTTATGACCAACCTGATGGCATGTTAAAAAGCAGAGACTTTAGTTTGCCAACAAAGGTCCATCTAGTCAAGGCTACGGTTTTTCCAGTGGTCATGTATGGATGGGAGTTGGACTGTGAAGAAAGCTGAGCGCCGAAGAATTGATGCTTTTGAACTGTGGTGTTGGAGTAGACTCTTGAGAGTCCCTTGGACTGCAAGGAGATCCAACCAGTCCACCTTAAGGAGATCAGTACTGAGTGGTCATTGGAAGGACTGATGCTGAGGCTGAAACTCCAATACTTTGGCCACCTCATGCAAAGAGTTGACTCATTGGAAAAGACCCTGATGCTGGGAGGGATTGGGGGCAGGAGGAGAAGGGCACGACAGAGGATGAGATAGATAGTTGGATGGGATCACTGACTTGATGGACGTGAGTCTGGGTAAACTCTGGGAGTTGGTGATGGACAGGGAGGCCTGGAGTGCTGTGATTCATGGGGTTGCAAAGAGTTGGACACGACTAAGTGATTGAACTGATTAGAGCTGCCAAGAGCATGTGTACGATGGTAATACACAGAGATGCTGGTGAGATTGACTAGAAAGTGAGATCCCCAGAAATGTGTCAGATATTAGGTCTAGGAGTTTTTGACTATTATAACTGACATAAGTGAAGTGAAAAGTACTAGTTGCTCAGTTGTGTCCGACTGTTTGCAACCCTCAGGACTCTAGTCCACCAGGCTCCTCTGTCCATGGAATTCTCCGTGTAAGAATACTAGAGTGGGGAGCCACTCCCTTCTTCAGGGGATCTTCCCAACCCAGGGATCGAACCCAGGTCTCTCGCACTGCAAGCAGATTTTTTACCATCTAAGCCACCAGGAAAGTCCCACAACTGACATAAGAGATTCTACAATGAGGGTAGGAAAAGGGAAAAGCTGGTTCTATATCAAACCACCATATTAATGTATTTAGAAAATTTATGTCTTGAACTGGAATAGAAATCTCAAGCTATATAGCACAGGAACCCAGTAGAACAAAGGACTCTCATCCTCGGTGTACTGTCATTAGGCTGCTAACACTGCTGAATTCACAGCCACAGATCGGGGAGGGGCCAGCCTCACACGGCCGTGATGATGAGGACAAGGCAGCCAAATGATCAAGTCAAGAATCCCAGAGAAGCACTGTTCCTCTCTACACTCATCTTACCATGGCAGGCTCAAAGTAAGCTCGATTAGACTAACACTCGGCATTTCACTGGTGGGCTGATCTGAACAATCTGGCGTGCATTATTATCCTGGCTCACTGGCTGAAAGCTCAACATTCAGAAAATGAAGATCATGGCATCTGGTCCCATCTCTTCATGGGAAATAGATGGGGAATTTAACTTCTATGCAGAGTACATCATGAGAAACACTGGGCTGGAAGAAGCACAAGCTGGAGTCAAGATTGCCAGGAGAAATATCAATAACCTCAGATATTCAGACGACACCACCCTTATGGCAGAAAGTGAAGAGGAACTAAAGAGCCTCTTGATGAAAGTGAAAGGAGAGTGAAAAAGTTGGCTTAAAGCTCAACATTCAGAAAAGGAAGATCATGGCATCTGGTCCCATCACTTTATGGGAAATAAATGGGGAAACAGTGGAAACAGTGTCAGACTTTATTTTTGGGGGGCTCCAAAATCACTGCAGATGGTGATTACAGCCATGAAATTAAAAGACACTTACTCTTTGGAAGGAAAGTTATGACCAACCTAGATAGTATATTCAAAAGCAGAGACATTACTTTGCCAACAAAGGACCGTCTAGTCAAGGCTATAGTTTTTCCAGTGGTCATGTATGGATGTGAGAGTTGGACTGTGAAGAAAGCTGAGCACTGAAGAATTGATGCTTTTGAACTATGGTGTTGGAGAAGACTCTTGAGAGTCCCTTGGACTGCAAGGAGATCCAACCAGTCCATTCTGAAGGAGACCAGTCCTGAGTGTTCATTGGAAGGACTGATGCTGAAGCTGAAACTCCAGTACTTTGGCCACCTCATGCAAGACTCATTGGAAAAGACCCTGCTGCTGGGAGGGATTGAGGGCAGGAGGAGAAGGGGTCAACAGAAGATGAGATGGCTGGATGGCATCACTGACTTGATGGACATGAGTCTGAGTGAACTCCGGGAGTTGGTGGTGGATAGGAAGGCCTGGCGTGCTGCGATTCATGGGGTCGTAAAGAGTTGGACACAACTGAGCAACTAAACTTAACTGAATATTAAATATAACAAACTTGTGTGCTTTTATTTTCAGATTGTTTGAAGTATACCAGGATAAATTCCTAGAAGTCAGATTGCTGGGTCAGAGGATAAATGCACATATAGTTTTGTTAGATATTACCAAATTTTCTTCCATAGGAATTGTACCATTTTTCATTCCTATCAACAGCATATGAAAATACCACCTTCTCTGCAGCCTTGCTAACAAGTGTATTGTCAAGCTTCAAATTTTTGCAAATCTGAGGAGCCAAGGCTGTATTTTAAAGAAAGGAACACATTTACGCACATTAAAGATTTACAATGGAAAAATAAAGCAACGCATGGACAGGCAGGCCACTGGAGAGAATGGGGGCGGCAGGAATGACCTAATGTGTTTTGCATTATAGATACATAAATTAGGGATTAAGAAGAACACTGAGATGAAAGAAGAAAAAGGGTGACTAAAAAAAAACAAATTACTTCTTAATCTCTGAAATTTAAAAGATCATTAAATAAACACAGTACACAAACAAGAGTCAGTTTCACTGAGTGATGAATGAGTTCTGGGGTTGCATGTTCAGGTAGGGATAACACCAAGATATATTTTCCTCCTATTAAAATGCCAAGATGCATTTGCTCATTCCTGTTAAATGCCACCTCTATACCTTGTATTTATTTATTTAATGGCATTGGTCTCACCATATTACAATTATTTATTTTCAAGTTGTCTTCTCTCCCAGACAGTGAGCTTGTTGAGGACAGAACTACATCTTATTCCTGTCTGCGTCTTTAGAACAGAATAATTACAGATGCATTTGGTCTCTTGCAAATAAATCTGGACTGAAGGAAAGGAAGGAAGTGTGGAATGGAAGATGGACATATTTAATAACAACCTAGAACAGATGCACTATGCATCAAAACACGAAGTTTCATTCCAGCGTGAGACATGTGTTCAAGGAAAGACCTTTGCCCACAGTTGACCTGCTGCAGCTTTTCCACAAGATGTTTTCTAAATATATTTTTAAATACAAATTCCCATCAGAATAAAAAGAAGATGTCACATTAACGGGATGATGGCTAATGCCCAGTAAATAGGGGGAAAAAATAAAAACTTAATGAATTTTGTCAAGATTAATCTTATGGTGCCTAAGTAAATCTCCAAGCTTTGCTTACAGGATTCAGGGCTGAACAGCACCTTGGTGAGAAATGGAAGACAGTAAATTCAATGGAGCATGAAATTTAAGCACCGAATCATTTACTAGCAGGCATTAATGACTAATGTAATAAATAACTAATCTTGAGAGTTTGACAACACTTTCACAGGTCAGTGTTTTGAATCCTCACAGTCTTAGGGAAGAAGTATTTTGTAATAATCTTTTTACAGAAGAGGAAACCTGGTCTTTACTTACTTTTTCCCAAGATCACTGGGCCCTGATTTTCTGAACTCTGTGACTGCACACTGCCAGCCAAAGGAGCTGAGTTAAAACCTAACAAGAGATTAAAATTGACTGGAGAAATCAGAACCCAACTCTAATTAAGGAATTTGCTAATTGCCCTTCTCTCTGCAGACTTTACTCTACTCTTGGTCTTTAGCCCTAGCACAGACTTGACCTCAATCATGCTTTCTGCAAAACAGCAATGGGCAGAGAGTATTGTTTCCAAGTTACATTTGGCCACAAAATGAATCTCCCTGTCCTTTCCAAAGCTACATCCCCAAGCCCTTGGAGGACAAAGCTGCCCACTGTCCCAAGAAACCATGCTAAGAACTTCCTGTTTTGAATCTGTCCAGATCCCACCTTCCTGACACCCCACCCAGGCTTCCCCAAACATGAGTCCCCCAAGCTCTGGGCCCTACCGTTTCTTTCTTGGCTTTTCCTTCATTTCTTGCCCCATTTGGACCTGGTAACATGGGCTCTGGGCAGTCTGCTTCTGGACCGACTGGGAAATCTGAGATGCAGTCCCCAGAACCACCCTCAGGCCCTTCAAGGTATTGCCAGTGCTCAACGCCCCCTCAGGCCAAGGTTCCGAATTCTCAATGATCAAAACAAAGGAAAGGTTGTCAGAACTTCTAGCGCTCTTTCAAGTCCACGTGCAAACATCAGCTACCGTCTACCACTGAACACTACCAAAGGGTATACTCAAGGGAATGTGGGAATGTTGTGAAGAAAAGATGGGGTGTGCACATAGGAATCTAGGTATCCCTGCGTCTCCTCTCTCTAGTCTTTGCCACCACAGCATCTTGCTTAAGGCATAGGTTCTGGAATCAGCTGCCTGGGTTCAAATTCTGGTTCTGCTACTCACTGAATCACTTTGGGCAAGCAACTTACCCTCCTCGGGTCCCCCTTTCTTCATCAGTTAAATAGTGATAATAATACTAGAATCTATCATTTTATGAGAAATATTTGTGACATATGAATTTGAATTATGTGATTTTGAAAGAATGTGATGGGAAACATTTTTTAAAATAATAATAATAGTATAAAACTAAGACGTATCTCATAGGGTTGTTTTGAGGAATCAGTGTAAAATCCACATGAAAGGACTTAGAATCATGCCTGACCCATATTAACTACGGTTCCCACCACTTCACTCTACCCAGGCTCCAAATCTCCCTTAATATTTTCATGCCATTTCTAAACAGCTGTCAAACCCAATCACTATGTCACTGAGTGTCTCATACATTCTCCCCTTCCTCTCCACTCTCTCTGCTACTACTTGAATGCAGACTGTGAGACAGAGTCTACCAGTTAACTGCCTTCCCCTGCACGCCTTCTCCCTTTTCTCCTTAATGAAAGAGCCCTCCATTTTAGCCTGACACATGGCCATCCCAGTAAGATCACTTAAAGCCCTAGAAGGTAACATTGGGAAGGTGGTGGTAACAGATATCATACATGTGAGACAGGTCACCAGCTTAAGAACACACACAAGCCTCCTCTACTGTGGTTCCTGCTCCCTGGTTCTTACATCGTCTTGAGCTGGAAGCCATCCTGAATGTATGCCTTTCACCTTCATCACTGGGGGTAGGGCTCACCAAAGTCCCCACCCCATTTTAAACCTACTGTCAACATCTTCCATGAAGGCCCTTTTCCCAGAAACTAGGAAATAAATAGTAATAAAAATCTAAGGTAGATTTCTTCTGGAGCAAATGAACATTGTGTATCTCAAAGAATCTTCAAACCACTGCAGAGAAAACCTTTTCAGAGGTTCTTTGCCCCCCAGAGAAAGGAGTCTTGTGTGGCATTTCCTCATATCTTTTATTGAATTGTACTGCTCTCTACCTTAAGACACTGTAGAGTAACGTCTTCCTTATTTGTATCCCTTCCCCTTCCCAGCTATACTTGACTTCTCTCCTAGTAGACTGTAAACTCTTCAACGAAGGATTTAAATCTGATTTATCTTTGCAGCCCCACAAAGTACATCTAGGCCAATACCTTACATAAGTAAGCTACTCATTCCAATATTAGATTGTTATTTAGATAATTAATACTATTAGATACTTAAATCAATGAAGATCAGACTTGGTAGAAAGAATCTATGGAAAAGGTATGGCTCCAAACCATTATACAAAGACTGCATAGGATTTAGACTTGCTAAGGAAAGACAAATGGTGTGAGCAGGTAGGGTGCTGGTCCTAGAACCTTGGAACAAAGTTCTAAAATAAATCTCCCTCTGCCTCACTCGCAAGCACATGTTATTCCCATAGACCTCATTCAGGGGAGCCTTCAGCTTTTAGCATCCTTGCCAGAAGTTCAGAAATTTCTGGAGTAAGGTGAATTACTGGAATTCCCACATAGCACAGAGGTAAAGAATCTGCTTGCCAATGCAGGAGACGCAAGAGACACAAGTTCAATCCATGGGTCAGGAAGATCCCCTGGAGTAAGAAATAGCAACTCACTCCAGTATTCTTGGCTGGGAAAGTCCATGGACAGAGGAGCCTGTGGGACTACAGTCCATGGAGCTGCATGGAGTCGGACACAACTGAGCAACTGAGCACGCAAGGCGAATTAGGACTCTTCCATTCTAGGTGCCTTGGAAACAATTGGTCTTCTGGAAAACCAGCTTCAAGAGAAATCTCAGACCCAAGCCCTGTAGGTTAAACAGTTTTCCCAACCCCACAATCTCCATCCAGTTTTGGAATTTAAAAATAGAAGTAATAATAAAGGCTAGGAGCAGGGGTATTGAAGAAATGGGGGGGGAAAATGAAACAAAACTTGCTGAATATGTGGTGTTTCATATCCTCCAATCCACAAAATTCATCTTAAATAGGAAGAGAGTAGAATCATGTCAGATTCGTTTATAATGGAGCCTTTTAAGTTAACTTGTTTGGACTTGCAACCAAAGCAAGAAATTCTACCTCTGGAAGAAAATCATCTGTTTTATAAGATGGACATTCAATCCCAAAATAATTGACGGTGGTTAAGCAAGGATTCAAACCAATTAGGTTTTCTGTTCAAGTTGATTCCATCCCATTTTTCAATGCCCCTGTGAAGTCTTTATGCAATCCAGGGCAAGCCCCTCACAACCGCAGGAGGTCACAGATGAGACGGCCGACCTGACCCAGGCTTCATGCAGAGCAGACGTCCCTGCTTCATGCCAATTAGGAGCCAGGAACTGTGCTCTCTGCCTCTGGTCTCTGATTATCTGTTTATGTGAAGTTACATGTAACTGGAACCTCTTTGAAAGCTGAGCCGTGTGGAAGCCATTTAAAAGTTACTTGACTTCTAATTATAAGCCAGATAGAGCTGTTTTCATGCAAGGGGAGGAACAAAATGAAACAAAACTTGCTGAATATGTGGTGTTTCATATCCTCCAATCCACAAAATTCATCTTAAATAGGAAGAGAGTAGAATCATGTCAGATTCGTTTATAATGGAGCCTTTTAAGTTAACTTGTTTGGACTTGCAACCAAAGCAAGAAATTCTACCTCTGGAAGAAAATCATCTGTTTTATAAGATGGACATTCAATCCCAAAATAATTGACGGTGGTTAAGCAAGGATTCAAACCAATTAGGTTTTCTGTTCAAGTTGATTCCATCCCATTTTTCAATGCCCCTGTGAAGTCTTTATGCAATCCAGGGCAAGCCCCTCACAACCGCAGGAGGTCACAGATGAGACGGCCGACCTGACCCAGGCTTCATGCAGAGCAGACGTCCCTGCTTCATGCCAATTAGGAGCCAGGAACTGTGCTCTCTGCCTCTGGTCTCTGATTATCTGTTTATGTGAAGTTACATGTAACTGGAACCTCTTTGAAAGCTGAGCCGTGTGGAAGCCATTTAAAAGTTACTTGACTTCTAATTATAAGCCAGATAGAGCTGTTTTCATGCAAGGGGAGGAACACTTCAGAGACTGTCAAGGTTCAGAACGTTCCGTGGGCGACAGGTGGTCTGAATATTTGAAAAACTTTCTGTGTCCAAGATAACCTTGACTGAAGGAGTGAGCAGTGGAATTTTAAAGGAAATATGAACTTTGCATACAAAGTTGGAGCACATGAAACACTTAGCCACATCTCATTTTAGAAACTACATTGGCCAGATGGAATCATTGGGTTTCCCTGCAAGGCTACACAGTGGCAAGAGTGGACTCTTGGCTTTGGTGTTGGGCAGAGTTTGGCTAAGTAAACTTGGGAAAGTTACTAAACTCTCAGAGCCTCAGTTTATTTATCCACAAAAGGTAGGAAATAATTCCTATTTATAGGGTTGTTATTCTAAAAATTAGATGAAATAATGTATGTGAAACCACTAGCCCTGGGTTTGGCACATGGCCATTGCTCTACTACTTGACAGCTATTATCCTACTTATTACTATTTTAAGTCATAATTATATGTCTGGAATAGTAGGACAGGACAGGTCTACAACATACGATTGACTGAACTTAGACAAGAAGACTTTACAACTGCCTAGGAAAACTGAACAAGAGAAATTCAATCTCCAATGTCACTGCTCTAACATAAATCCCAAAGCATTTTATCTTTTCCCATCTTCTTCCTAATTCTCAGCTCTTTCTAGGCAGAATAGCAGAAATTCAGTGTAGGGTACAAGATTCAGAATCAAGGACTCCAGGGGAACCAAGAAAACAACTTTTATCCTCTTGAAGTTGAGCAGTACACTTCAGGCCTCTCCTGAGTCTCAAAACATTATCTCAGGGGTTAATGGTTAGAAAAATGTGAACACATAGGAACAAAGAATAGCTGCTGGGCCAGGAAACTGGTAACAATTTAAACAATAGATCAGCCATAGCAGATACAGAGAACTTTTAGTTCCTCCCTGAAGGACATAGCCAACATGTCTGATGTACATTCTAAGTAGTTTACAGAAACCAGGCTCCCATCAGATGGAAACTGATGACCACGGGTACGTAGATCCCAGACCAGCTGGGACCAGAAGGCTGATGATGTTGACATCCATCACCACCATCAATGTCCATGAGCCGATCAGGTATCCTGCAACCCACACCCCTAATGTTGCCTTTAAAAACCCTTTCCTGAAGGCTATAGGGGGAGTTTGTCTTTTGAGTACTAACTGCCTATTCTCCTTGCTTGGCACCCTGCAGTAAATGTTGTACTTTCCTTCACCACAAGCTGGTTTCAATAGATTGGCTTTATTATGCGTTGGGTGAAGGAATCCAAGGTGGGAAACACTCTTACATGAAAGCACATCCCTACGTGAAAAACTTAGCAAGCTAACCCATCACAGAGTTAGCCAGGATATATTTAGACCAGATGAGCATGTGTACTACACTGGACCCCACAGAGACACCATCACAGGTAAGGGATGTTATTGAGCCTAGGGAACCAGGTATGGTCAACCCTGGTTTTGAATTCTGCCCACTGGAAGTTTAATGAACTGTAAATAAAACAATTATTTCAACAGTACCCAGCTGTCTCATCTGATGGATGGAGGCTGGAGATAGCTCCTTGTAAATCCATTGCACTTCATCAGTTACCCATAAATTTTAGATGTGTCAGCTGGCACTTACAGTCAAGGCTGGACAAGATATCTTGACTTACAGCTTGGTGATGCAGCCGACCTGAAAAAACAGAGAGATAAGTAAGAGGCAATAGTCAAACTATTTTGACAGCAGGTATGACATGGGTATGAACCAGCTAGCACCAGCTTTATACAAAAGACCTGAAAGCCAGCTCTAATTCTGTGTGATTGAAAAAAGCTGAGCTCCACATCCCCCAAACTGGGCTTAAATGTTGAATTCAACAGGCTTGTAATTACATGCAATACCATGATCGAGCATGATTATATACCATTTTACTACACAAAAGAGAACTATTTGGGTTCTATTCACAAGAGAAAGTGCTACAAAGATTCCTTTCTCAGTAGGATAAAAAGAGACACATCACAGCATGTATTTTCCAGCAATTTATTCTTATGAAACCAAGCATAAAGGATAATGCACCTGATTTAGGTATTTTTTAATATGCCTTGGGGGAGTTGGAGCAAACCAGGAGAAGCAGGAACAATGATGGGACCCATCCCAATATCAGCAGATGAGTAGGCAGATAATCCCAATATGAGAAGTAAACTTGCTTTGATTTCCTTGCCTGCCTTTCCTCTTCTATACCCCCTCACACATCCCCTGTGCCCCTTTCCCCACCAGGCAAGACCACACAAAATCCATCCCAAACAGATGACACTTTCTTAGGTCAAAGGCCCCTAGATCTTTGTTTCAAAGGACTAATTTCCATCATTGTCAGAAAACCCTGCCTCACAATGAAGACTTATGTAACGGAGATGGCTAGCCTTTCAGACTCACACATTTCCCCTGAGGACACTTTCATCCGCTCTCCAAAGTATAGGCCCTTGGGCTACACTCCCTCACTGGATTAGTGGGTATCACTGTCTGCAGGGACACCTGAGAGAACCTTGGGGGGACAGCCCAAGCAGGCAGGAGGGAGAAGCCAAGAACATGATGCCAGGTGGCAGAATGCCCATCTTCACAGCACTCCTCTGCCTCCATCCTCACCTACTTCTCCTACCAAAAGCCAGCCCTAGAATTCAGGAAAGAAGTGAGCTCAGCTTTCACCACCTCATGAACCCAGAGCCCCAGGCACCTTCTCTCCAAGCCTCCTCCCAGAAGAGTCTTCATTTCTCCTCCCAGACACTGGTCCCAAATGTGTAGTCACAGCCCCCTTTACTGGAAAACAGAATTATCCCTTTTCTCAGTATATCTACAGGAGTTCCAGATCTCTTCATGGGGATGGCGTGGGAGGTATTTTCAGTGATTCAAAGATGCATTCTTTGTAAAACAAACAAGGTATTTTTTTCACCCTCTCTTGCTAGAACAGGGGGAAAACAGATTTAATCTTTAGTAGAGCATACTATTGGGTACATGGTGTACTTTTTTTTTTTTTTAATTCTCTGTATAGTTGTGCTAGAGAAGACTCTTGAGAGTCCCTTGGATAACAAGGAGAGCAAACCAGTCAATCCTAAAGGAAACTGACCCTGAATATTCATTGGAAGGACTGATGCTGAAGCTGAAGCTCTAATACTTGGCCCCCTATGCTAAGAGCCAACTCACTGGAAAAGACCCTGATGCTGGGAAATATTGAGAGCAGGAGGAGAAGGGGACAGCAAGGGATGAGATGGTTGCATGCCATCACCGACTCACTGGACATGGGTTTGAGCAAACTCCGGGAGATGATGAAGGATAGGGAAGCCTGGCGTGCTGCAGTCCATGGGGTGACAAAGAGTTGGACACGACTAACTGAACAACAACAATAGTAGATGTAGGGTAAAATGTAAAACTTCTCCATGAAAACCTTGAAAATTATTGTAGAAAGCCCCCCTATTATTCTTTTTTTCTCAGCTTAGAACCTACTTCCTTTTCTTCACATGCCAAATAATTCAGTAAGAGCCCACTAGAGTATATACAGTTAAGTAAATGTTCTACATAGAGCAATTTGTTTTTCATTTTAAAATGCCAATTTGAAAACAGTAAATTTTTATTTCAGTAGCTTTATATTCATGCCAACTATGGATGTGTTAGTATCATTTAAAATTGGTAACAGTTTACTAATTAATTTATTGCATTATAGAGATTACAATGTTGTTCACTGCTGTGCATAATAATCATTGGTCTTTCATGCAGAGTATTTGAACATAAAAACACACTGGTATTTAAAGGATGTGTGTTTACACCAAATAAATTCAATCCAACCCAAAAAAAGGGAGTTCTTTTCAGTGTATAAAATATCAAATTTGGAGCAAAATCCTAAAGCTTAGATATCACCTTTGTTTTTCCAAGTCACTCCATCTCTCTTTTCTCCCTATTAAAAATTTCTTTGACAGGCTGTGGACTTTAACATCAAGAGTCCAGATGGAAAATATGATACCCAAGAGGTGATTATAAACAGGTAGCAAGATCTGCCCCCAGTGTTCTGAATTGGGGTCCAGGCACCAAAGTCTTTTTTTCTAATTTGCAGCTGTACTTCACACCTGACCTTGGCTCTTACTTTTATCCTTGGAAGCTGAATTCCATGCACAGTTGAGCCCATATTGCTAAATGCAAGTACAGAGCCAGACACTGCTTAGAAAAACCAAACTGTGGGTTTAAGCTGTATTAGGCTCATCAGTGAAGTAGCTCAGACCTACTGAAACAGAATTGCTAGAAGCAAAACCCCAGAAATCTGCATTTAACTGTGACTTAGGCTGACGGGTAAGCACCATGAGGGACAGAACAGGAGTCCATGATGATGTCATGGTTGAAAGGTCTCCTGCAAAGGTTGATACAGAAGGTCATTGGGCAATTGTGTTCTGATTAGATTGCTTTGTCTGAACCTGGTGTGAGCCTACACTGCTGTGAGTGGCAATGCAGGGTCTATTTTTAAGGACAGACCCTTCACGAAGCCAATGATCCTACCACAGGACATTCAAATTCAGTAGGTAGACTTGAGATAAGAGGCAGCAACATCCTTCCTCTTGGTGGACCTGGCCCTCCTATACTGGACTCTTTCTCAGTAATGCAGAGATTCTGAGGGTGCTCCTGGTTGTGGGATGGGGATGTTACCTTTGACTAGGGCCACCAGTTGGGGCATGCAAAGGAAAGCACCTGAGATGGCTGCTCCAGGTGCAGCCAGAGCTGGCTGCACATAGTAAGTGACTCTCTGCATTTGTCCCTTTGTTGTCCCCAATGAACTGCAGTTGTGTCTGAATCACATACCAGTCTGGTCTCAGTTGTGCTTTAGGGGAAAATCTGTGCCTTTTCCTGGTATTTAGGGAACACAGCTCAGGAACTAGTTCACTAGACAGCAATAAACAGCCCACCAGGAGGGCCACAAATTTCCAGACAAGAGTTACAAGTGGGAACCCCAGGAGTTCCACCATCCATAGAGAGCGCCCTCTTCTGATAAACCTGGGATGTGAATGGATTAAGACAAAAGGGGAAAGACCTAGAAAAAAAAACCAGGCAGGGTGTAGAAGCATGAAATATTAATAGAAGATATATGTGTGGTCAAGTAAAACACACCATTCTCAAGAAGGGATCATCTGAGATCACTAAGAATACGTGATACCTTGCCTTTCACAAAGAACTCCTGGAAAGAAAGCAGGAAGAAACAATGAGAAAAAGCTCCACAGCAGAACAACGGGAGTATGACTACAGTGAACATGAAGATCAAAGCAACGCATGAAGCACTGACTTCCTGCCAGCAAGGAATCACGCATGGAATTTGACATGGATCAGGCCTAAGAGCTTCACCCAAATGTCACTGCTCCCACAGCAGAAGCCAGAGGGCTGAGTTACCTCCCCAGACACCAAGAGTCTAAATAACCACAGCTAAACAAAGTTGATCCTAATGAAAACTCTTATTCCAAATTGTTTAGCTGGTGCCAGGGGAAGGTTCAGGAGAAAGTAGTTATTAATATTAGAGTACTGACCTGTCCTGGGGCTTCCCTGATGGTGCTAGGGGTAAAGAACCCGCTTGCCAATACAGGAGATGCAGGAGACACGGGTTCAGTCCCTGGGTTGGGAAGATGCCCTGGAGGAAGTCATGGCAACCCACTCTAGAATTCCTGCCTGGAGAATCCCATGGACAGAGGTTCCTGGCAGGTCCACAGGGTCACCAAGAGTCAGACACGACTGAAGAGACTTAGCACCCAAGCACACCAGTCCTAGGTGGAGCTCTCCAGAAAAGATGTCCTAGCATAGCAGCCAGGGTGGAAGGGCCAAGGAATGACACAGGGTGGAAGGGCCAAGGAAGGACACAGCCCTCATGAAGTAGCTGGAAGTTACAGATGGAGAAGGTGTTTCATTCCATATTTTGCTCATCCCACCAGGTAGCTGCAGCATCTTCCTAACTAGTCTCTCCGCTTGCTTCACTCTCAACCACTTCCTTCCCCCAGCAATTTCTCTGCCTGCTAGGGTTGATGTTCACAAAACTGACCATACTGCTCATCATGCTGAAACCCTCCAGCAGCTCCCCGCTGCCCTCAGGGTGGCTTATGACCTCCTCAGTACAGCATCTGAGGCTGAGGCCCTCTGCCGTCTCACTCTGATACCACGGCCCTCTCTCCACTCCCCGTCTCTCACTGGCAGAATCAACATGGCGCCTCAGATGGCAGGAAGGTGTGGGGAAACTAAGCCCTGCACAGCAGATGGCCTCAGGGGCAACTAGGCCTAGCAGTGAAGCACAGGAGACTCGGGAGAGTGTCCCCAAGACAGGATGCCGCCACAGCTCCTCAGAAGGCTCAACTCCGACCATCGTCCCTGTGGCAGTCATGGGAGGGCCTCTTGCAGACCTCCACATCCAGGAGGCATGATTAACCAAGGGCCCCAGGGTCCACACTCAGAAAGCTAGAGCCACCTTCGTGCTGAGACCACCATTCCCACCAGCTGCTCCTGGCCCATGGCTGAGCACAGCAGGTCCATAACCAGGCTGGTGGCTGTCTTGGCTCTAAGATTCTCCAGGAAGCTGGCTAAACCTTCCTCTTCCTTAGCGGCAGTCTAGGATGTTGCCACCAACCTTCCCTCCTCCTCTACTAAGCTCAGACTTCGACCACAGCTGGACAGCTCTCCCCCATTTTCTCTTGTGTAGGCATTGTCCCTAATAAAATCCTTGCAGGTTTAATACTGTCTCCGGGTCTGCTTCCCCCAAGACCCAGGTGAACACAGCTCTCAGGAAAAGAGAGACAACAGGCGTTTATTTGGAATCTGGAACCCTCAGCCCCTCATTCTTTCACCCCTCGAATATCCATGCACACCTGGTACTGTTAGGTATGGGGGCAGGGGCACCAGGGCAGCACTCCCAGGAGGAAACAGGTGGGAGAAAGACGGTAAGTCAGGTCAGAATCTGCCCATCTAACCAGAACCCTGGGCACTGCCAAGAGCGCAGCCCAGTTCTACTCCAGACACTGATGAGAGAGGAGACAAAACCATTGCTGATACTAACCCCTTTACGGAATATTCTTCACCTTTAGTAGAATGAACATGTGCTTGAAGAATACCTAGCCAGTCTGATGGACAGGACCCAAGTACAGGTAAGACAGGAAGGGAGGCTAGAGGGTTAGAAACCATATAGGAAATAGATCCCAGCAAGAACCCGAATGCAAAACCAAGCTAAACTTACTTATAACGCACCTTCATCATGAAAACCCACAAAGCCACCATCAATCAAGTGATCCTGTTGGGAGGTGATGGACAGGGAGGCCTGGCATGCTGTGATTCATGGGGTCACAAAGAGTCGGACACAACTGAGCGATTGAATTGAACTGAGGAAGCTTTTAAAATTTTCTCCTGTCTTGACAACAGGATGAGAATCTCTAGAGACAGGGTCTCTGTGCTAGTATTTTTAAAAGCTCCCAGGGTGAATCTAGTGTATAGGTTGGAAACTCCAACAAGAGGTTGGAACACAAAGCACAATACACGGAGGTTACTATCTAATAATCACTGCAGTGATAATCATGTTTGTTTGTTTTAGTCGCTAAGTCATCTCTGACTCTGTGTGACCCTATGGACTATAGGATTTCCCAGGCTCCTCTGTCCATGGGATTTCCCAGGCAAGAATACTGGAGTGGGCTGCCCTTTCGTTCCCCAAGTGGCAATCATATAGCTATGGGATAATTTTTAAATTAAAAATATACATAGGTACTTCCTTGGTGGTCAAGTGGTTAAGAATTCAACTTGCAAAGCAGGGGACATGGGTTTGATCCCCGGTCCGGGAACTAAGATCCCACAAGATGCGGGGCAACTAAACCTGAGTGCCACAACCACTGAGCCTGTGCACTCTGGAGTGACCTGATGTAGCCAAATAAATAAATAAATATTTTAAAATAAATATATAAATATTTTAAAATAAATAAAAATACACATAAGTTAACTTTGGAATTAATAGCCAACACTCCTAAAACACTTCCGCCTACAAGAAACGGTCCTTAACAATTTCAAGTATAGACACATTGGCAATTTTGATGACATGAGCGGTAAAAATGTTTTTAAATGTACAGGTGTTAGATATCCCTAGAAAGCATCACTGAGCTAGAGTCCAAGGCCTCCTCTGAGGGGTGACTGGTAACCCAGAGCCTGAAAATCAGTGAGAACACAAAAATGTCCAAGAGCACCTACTACACATCAATTAACATGTTTAGAAACCCAACTGGAACAAGTTCATGGGAAGATGAATTTGTATTAGATCACAAACATAACTGCCACCCCTGGTGGTCAGTGGTAAAGAACCCACCTGCCAATGAAGGAGACATGTGTCCCGTCCCAGGGTCAGAAACATCCCCTGGGGGAGGAGATGGCAACCCACTACAGTATTCTTGCCTAGAGAATCCCATGAACAGAGGAGCCTGGTGGGCTACAGTCCACAGGGTCGCACGAGATCAGACATGACTTCTAGACTAAACACACACATAAATGACACAAGATGACCAGAAGGGCGGGCGGGTGACCTTTTCTCTGCTCAATGACACCACCAAGGGAACGGCAGGTTAAAGGACTCGCCAGTTCCCATGATGCAGGACTGCATATCTGAACATATAATAAAAGCTTTATCAGCAGGCCCATAACCAGCAGAAAACTTCAGAAGACCATCAGTGAGTCCCACAACATAAATGTACCATAATATACACGTGATTCACAAAAACAGACTTCTGCTGGAGCTCCTATACCTGGCGGCAAGCTGCTCAGAAGCACACCATCTGCTCGTAACAAGAGCCATCCTGGCTCCTCAGAAGCCCAGGGACATGTGAGCGACGTGATGAGGTGCTGGGGGTGAGGGGCGTGCCACAAGGCCATCACACCAGTCCTTTGTGGCCTCAGTAATAGCAGTGGATCATGCGTCATGCAGGAACTTTGAATATGATTTAGCTCTTGACTCTCCTTTACTACTTTTTCTGGTAAGAAACAACAGCATATACTATGCACAATTTTTACGAAGTATAAAAACTCTGAAGAAGACCGATGGCCAGCATTGCATCCCCTACAGATAATCACTGTTTACGTTTCAAGGTGGCTCCTTAATCTATGTCCTGTGTATCTGCATTTTCAATATGGCCAGTGTCAGTGAACTCTCATTAGCCAGAAGCTCATCCAATACCCCAAAGTGCTAATACTACAGCTGTCACCAGTCTAAGAACTGTTCAATATACCTCTGATGTCATTTAATTCCTAGTCCTTCTGGAAAAAAGGGAAGGCTGTACTGAGAAGTACACTAACAACTCAGTTCCGTTCTCCTCATATGTATTTGTATTTTGAACTCCCTCACAATAAGCAGTCCTTCATAAGAAGAACTAGTCTCCCCAAGCCAAATACAGGAAAACAAGAAATAAAACTTCTTCTGAGCTTTAAGGAAATTCAATAGCCTTCAAAATTAACTATCTTTACAGATCGTGGTTGGTGCCTCCATCAGACTAATACTGGTATAACTTGAATCAGCTTGTAGTTCCTGCAACTCAGACATTTAGTGAGTGGCTACTATATGCCAGTACCATGACTGTCAAGGGTGAAGCTGGACCCCTGCCTTTTAAAGCCTCACAGACTATTTAAGGGAGGACAGATACATACAAAGATAACTGTATTCAAGGCAGAAAGAGACCTGTGAAAGGACAAAGGAAAATGGGAGCAAGATTCTTTCTCTAAGTAAACATATATATCACTGCCTGGTAAATATCTGAAAATGATACAATCTGAAGAAGGAAACTACCTAATTTAATCTAAGGAAAAAGTGGGAACTCATGCCCTTTTCAACTGGCTGTCTGATTTAAATACATGCTGCCAAGAAATCAGGAGCTGTATTTTTGTCAAATGAGGATGGAAGTGATTTATTTTTTCTAATGGGAATTAACCTGGCAGCCCACCCGTTTCTGGAACTCCACCAGAACATGGATCTCACTCACCTGTCGCAATGAGAACTGCCTCTTGAACTGCTCTGTCCGGATTCATGCTGTGCGTCCAAAAGAATCTTCTCCATGTCCCCATTGTGAATGGAGGATGAGGAGGGTACGTGCTCTAGCCCCCCATTCTTCCCATTGCCATTATCATTGCCATTGCTGCTGTTCATGGGGAGCTCCACCCAGGAACCTGTTGGACAAGTCAGATAACTGCCGTCAACCACAGCAAACGGCGGGCTCGAGTGTCCATGTACCATGCAGCCATGGTGAATTCAGATAAGAATTCTGGCTTGCCTGGAACCAGAGGTCCAAGTATTCTCAAGAAAATAAACAAAGAGCAACAAAAGTCGGAAGATCTACACCGCTCTGTTCCTGAAGGTTCTTGTGCAATCCACCGATGAAGAAGAAGCTGGAACTCAAAAATGAGGAACTTAGAAACACGTCTTTCAGCCAGTTTTCTCTCTGGTTAAAACTTATGTACAATAAACACTGCAGGAGAACTTTTAGGATGCTTTTCAGAAAATAAATAGCTAGTTTATTAGCAGATAGGCTACTCACCTTTAATATTTTAGTTACATATATATGTATTTCCCATGGTCTGCCTTTATCTAGTTGTATAGTCTCTGTCTGGCTTAGAGATTTCATAAAGGTTATCTTAGTAGCTAGCAACTGTGCCCTAATTAGTACAAACAACTGAGAAGCTCCTGGAGAGGCAACTTAAGCTGATCATAAACCTGTCAATTTGTGTGCAAGTCTAGAGCATAAAAATGAATGCAGCTGGCTCTTTGTTAAATCAGGTGAGAATGCTAAAAACTCTAAAAAACGCTTTCCTGTCACACAAATTAGTTTCTTCCCTTCCTTTATACCATATTCTTTCCATTCCTTCTCCTTTCTCTATGCACTAAACATACCTTGCAAACTTGGCTTTCCTTTCTTCGCTCCCACAAGTTCCACTGCCTAGGGTTTTCTTGAAGCTGAGCCAGTGTGGGGGTGGGGGTGGGGAGTGCGCATGGGCAACACTAACTGCCTCAGACGGAAAAGAGGGTGGAGCCACAGGAAATGGGCGGGGCCCTGGACATTTGGATTGGTCTTGAAAATATGGCTCCACGAGTTTGCTAACTACAAGGTCCTTTAATGTTAGTAAGAATTGACAACAATAGCCAATAAAGCAACTTCACAACAAAAGGAAAGAGTGGTATATTTTTTCTCATAATTTCCATTCCTTACAACAAATTTTGTTTTAGAAAAGGTTATCACACAACTTGGTGGAACCGTTCCTGTAAACTCCAAGCAGAAGTGTTGGAAAGAGTTCTGTGGCTGAACAGTCTCCTATCAGTAAGTCAGAATAACAGGCTCAAACCCTAAACTGCACCCTAAATGAGGTGATGGCTAATCCAGACCCATAAGTGAACTCAATATGACCGGTCTACAAAGGAAAAGCTCAAAAGGTAGCCCTAGCTGGAATCTGACTTTCCCACTTACTGTGATTTCAGTTGCCTCATCTGTAAAATAGAGATGATAACAAAGTACCTTTCTCCCAGCCTTACTGTGAGGACTAAATAGAGGAATACAGGAAAAGTGTCTCGTAAAGAGGAGATGCTTGTCTATGCACTAGTTAAAAGAGTTGGTATTTGTAATGTACAGTGTTTGCTCCATATAACTGAAGTTCCCTTTTCCTTCCTTTCCCTCCACGGCAGTCCCAGTGGCTGTCAGAATCCCACCACCACCACCAAGTCTTTGGCACTGTACTGTCAAACACCACAATTGTGAGACATCTCCGAGGTTGTCTTCTGTCCACACGCAAAAACGTACACAGACTGGACAGGCCTCAAAACAGATGAACCAATTCCACTAGCAAAGCTAAGAAAGATCTAACACTGGAGGTCATTTAACTAAATGCTTATGCTTACAGGGCATCTGGAGTGCATAAGAAATGCACTAAAAGCATCCTTAAGTTTACAGCTCTGTCAAAATATTTTCTTTCCTAAAGGCAATCAACCCAGAATATTCACTGGAAGAACTGACGCTGAAGCTCCAACACTTTGGCCACCTGATGCAAAAAGCTGACCCGCTGGAAAAGACCCTGATGCTGGGAAAGACTGAAGGCCAAAGAAGGGGACAGCAGAGGATGAGATCGTTAAATAGCATCACTGAGTCATCAATTTGAACAAACTCAGAGAGATAGCGGAGGACAGACAGAGGAGCTTGGCGTGCTATAGTCCATGGGTAGCAAAAGTCAAACATGATTTAGCAGCTGAACAAGAAAGTATTTTAACTGAAAAGAGTGACAGAGAAAGGTATATGATGAACAAACTGTTTTGTTTTCTACTCCCACTCTTTTCTAGGACTGAAAAAACCTAATTTACACCAGTAAGACCAGTTGTTCTTGTTCAGAAGCCCAATGTGACAAATAAAAGGCCAGAGTTGCTCTGGTAGAAGTAGAACTAAGGAACCAGGAGTTCTAGAAGGGTCTCTGTGAAAGCCAGTCTTCCCTAAAATATAATTAACGTTCACTGGAAGCAGCTGATTGGGAGAAAAAAGGCTCAAACAATATCAGCGTTTAGACCTTGCTTTTTTTTGAAGGACTTCCAAACCCATATGTAAATTCCACTTTCTACATTAAACGAATATAAGTAATCAGAGTGTAGGAGCTGGAGGAGACACACCTAGAAAGGCTTGGTGACAATGACCTGCAATGGTCTTAATGTGTGTGTGCTCAGTCCCTCAGTCACGGCCTCCAGGCTCCTCTGTCCATGGGATTCTCCAGGCAAGAAGGCTGGAGTGGTTTGCCATTTCCTCCTCCAGGGGATCTTGCGTCTCTTCTGTCTCCAGCACTGGCAGCCAGGTTCTTTACCACTAGCGCCAGCTGGGAGGCAACCACCTCTGCTGAATGAATATTATCTCAAAGGAAGAAGAAACCTCTGGCATAAGTCCTGGTAATATCACCATGTGATAAACAGCATGATGACTATAGTTAATAACTGCATTGTGTATCTGAATGAAAAGAGGGTAGCTCTTAGAAGTTTTCACCGTAAGAAAAAATTTTTTTCTAACTTTGTGATGATGAATGTTAACTAGACTCAACTGTAGTGGTCACTTCAGAATAAATAAATAAAATCATTATTTTGTACAAATGAAACTCATACAGTGTTGTATCTCAGTTACACCTCAATTTAAAACACACACACACACACACACACACACACACACACACAGGCAGCCTGGATGGGAGGGGACGTTTGGAGGAGAATACATACATGTGTATGTATGGATGAGTCCCTCTGCTGTCCATGTGAACCTAGCACAACAATGTTCATCAGCTATGTTCAAACATAAAATAAAAAAAGAATACAGAAGGGTTGCCTGCACACAGTGCGAAAGCAAAAACAAAACAAAACACATCTACTCATAGACTTGTTGGAAGGATGACAGGAATAATAAAAATAAGTGCTGTGGGTTAGTTACTATTATAGTTCTACTAATTATCTTTTAAAAAACACTTATTACAAAATTAATGCATTCCTTGAAAATGTAAACAGTATATGAAGGACAAATTCACCCCTGTTCCCAACCTCCCATTCCTATTCCTAAAGGAAACTACTTTAAATAGCTTCATATGGAGACTTCCAGAGAATATTTTATTTTTTGTGTTTTGCTTTGACAAAAAAAAAGGAACTGTATTGCACCTACTTTTCTGTAACTAGTGTTTCTTACCTAACAACTTGATGTTTTCAATGTCAACATATGTTGCTTTACCTTATTCTTTTGCATTGCATCCCATCATAAAGATATACCATGCTTTAACCATTATCCACATGGCAATGGTTAATCATTACCCAAATGACTGTCTCTTCATATTTTGTTTACAACCAGGACTTCCGTGAACATTCTGCCAAGTAATCTGGCAATATCCAGTAAAAGCCTTCAAAAAGGAGATTGCCGTTCTCTTCCAGAAATATTATCTATGGAAATATTCAGTGAAGAGCAAGTTAAGACACAGATATCCATTAGATGTTTACTTAGTAGCTTTATCTTTTGAATAAAACTGAAAAAAGGCAGACTTGTCTTTCTCAATAGATGAACTACATATGCCTTTTTCTCATCACCTACTTCATGCCTGATTTGCAGCCTCAGAATTCCTGCCTGGTCTAAGGTTACTAAGTCTCTTTTTCCTTGGAAAGGAAACATGGCAAGATATGAGCACTGTGCTGTTCAAGTATCACAAAGTTGAAAGAAAAACCTCAATGAATTCTCTTCCTAATAAATAAGCTTTAAAATTAAAAACTGGAGGCTCTATTATGTTCAAAGACTACTTACAAACTAACCATGGTTCTGTTGTGTCAGGTTGCACATATACACACTACAGGAGCTATTTTCTAGTTGAAGTGTGAGAACTGCTAAGAGGATTCAGAGATGCATGCCTCTACACTGTATAACACAGTTCACTGTGAAGGCTGGTCCGGTAATTGTGATTATATTCATGACTGCATGGTGTGTTTACTCTTTATAATTTTATAACCACCAGTTCAATCCTCTTGCAAGAAGGGAAATGGGAAAGTGACAGAATGTGGGAAGGTAGAGAAGGAAAAAGAGTTTTTCTCATTCTTTCCCCAATTTTTCAACCCCATGTGCAACTCATTCTAACCCAGGGTAACACATTTCATTATGTCTTATTTTCTTTCCTCAAAACCTTTCTTTTACTTCAAGTACCTGATGCTGGAATCCAGCTGAGAACAGTCACTGAGATTTTTCTTTAAAACAACAACCAAAAAAACCACAATATTATAAGGCACTGAAGTGTCATGTACCATAGCCTTAAAGGCCTTCTTGTAGTCCTGAGGAACCAAGTACACCATAGCTGAAGATATTTAAAATATTTAAAAAAAAAAAAAAAAAAAAGGCTGTACTGCCTACATGAAACAATAACAAAAACTGGATTACTACTGTAATTTTCCTCATCTTACCTACTGAATTTTATGACATAAATGTCCAATATCCTTAAGTAAATTGATAGTTTTCCCTAAACTAAAAGTAGCAACTGGAAAATATTCTTTTAACTTTGGAAGTAGTTCAGATATTTCTCCACTGATTTGTAATGAAAGCAAATAGTCCCTCTACAGGGATAAACTTTTTTTAAAAACTCAGTGAAAGGTTTCATTATTCCAAAAATTTCAATAATTTGCTATTAAAGTTCTGCTTTGACCCCTGAACTAAAGATAAAATCCCAAGCTACAGATTATCTGTACAATGAGTTCATCTCCTGTTTTTCAGACTTGTGCAACTTTGCCCAACAAAGAACTTCAACTTATCAGCAATTTGGGTAGTATTAGATGCCTGAATAAGTTGTTTTGCAGAGTGTCCAAAAATCACTTGAAGGAATCAGTAAGCCTTGTTTTGTTCAGTCCAGATTTGTATATCAGGCTTTAAAAAAAAAAAAGCGTGAAAGGCAAGAGAAGCATAATGAAATGTGGCACCATCTAAATCAATAACATTTCAAAGCAGCTCACCCTAGCTCCAACAAAATACTTTCTATCTAGCAGATGTCCTGAAACAACATTTTGATATTATACACACAGGNAAAAAAAAAAAGCGTGAAAGGCAAGAGAAGCATAATGAAATGTGGCACCATCTAAATCAATAACATTTCAAAGCAGCTCACCCTAGCTCCAACAAAATACTTTCTATCTAGCAGATGTCCTGAAACAACATTTTGATATTATACACACAGGCTGAGCATCCTTGCATTTCTGTAACAGCTAATACAAATGGATCAGCTCCTGATTGGTCAAGGACATCAAAGACCTCAGGGGTCCCTCAGGACAGGGAGGAAAATCATCGCATGGAGTGCAACCTCATTTTTCTGTTACATGGTCAAAGGTAAAGACAAATTCCTTTGCTTTCTGTGATGTCAGGGACATATACTAATCAAACAGTTAATTTGTATCACAGAAAAACTGGAGTGCAATCAAGAAACAGTATACTACAAAGAGATCCCTAGGCAGGTCACCTCTGTACATTAGGTGGGATAGCACAGGAATAAATAAGAAACACACAAGATCAGGGGATTGTGGACCACTGAACAGAAGTGTCCTGAAAGGAACACTAGATTGGGTGAAAGTAAAACCTCAGCTCTAGGATCTAGCCTGTGGTGAACTTGGACCACACAACTGACTCTAGACTTCTCTTTTTTAAACTGGAAGTAGAGTTGACTTACAATGTGCTAATTCTGCTGTACAGCAGAGTGGCTCAGTTACAAACATAAATATATATTCTTTTTCACATTTGTTTCTAATATGGTTTATCCCAGGAGACTGGATATAGATCCCTGCACTATGCAGTAGGCCTTTCTAAACAGACCTGTTTCCTTACCAGTAAACAACAGTGGACAGCTACTGCTAATGTTTCTTCCCGTTTTAAATTCACATGCTTCTAAAAGAGTATGTTTTTTAAAAAATTAATTAATAATTTTAAAATGCGTATTAATATGTGTGGCAAATAACATTAAAAGACAAAGAAATTAACCCTAATTTACTGTGGGAAATAATACATAAACCTTACATTCCAGAACATAAGACACTTCGAATTTTTGAAAAGTCAACATTTAAGGAATCACTTAATCAAAAGATGGAGCAAGGACAATACACTGAAAACATTTTTAAAACACTCAAATTCTATCTCAGTATTGTGAGAAAAGGAGCTCTCTTCTTTAAAATAATTGTTGGGCCATGCTGAACACCTCTCCCTGATGAAAGATCTTGCAATGCTTTTAAATGTCATTTAAGCATCCAACTGATTTTTAAAAGACTTTATGTGGCCATATGCTAACTGTCCCAACTACCTCTTTCAAAAGGTAAATTACAGGAAGGTTAGGCAAGAACCTTCCCAAGACTTTCAGCAAGCTTTAAAAGCAACTGGGAAAAACCTCAAAACAAGATGTCTAAGCACCAGAATGTTAGGAAAAGCAATTCTATTTGGTCGGAATTCGATATTGGCATTGACTTTCAACAGCCCACTTTTAACACATTAAAAACGAATGAGTTTTTAATCCCGTCTCTGAAAATCCATTGCCCCAGACGCCAAGATTTGTGCAATCTTGGACGGTTCAAGAGGCGGTTTATAATCAGGTTTACAGGACACACAACACGATCGTTAAAAAAAAAAAAAAAAGACTTATCTTTAAGTTCTCAGTATTTGAGACTGGAACTTCTGTAGGATAGTAAAGCCTTGTTTAATGCTTTTTTTAACTGAACTATTTTTCTCCAGAAGTCTGTTCAGATCCTCTCTCCTGACCCTCCCCACTCTGTACTTTGATTCAAGTCTCTGGATTTATTTAGTCGTGGTTGGAGTAAAGAGACAGGGGAGGAGATGGTGTAAAAGCGTCTCTAATAAGCATAAGCTGGCTGGCTGCTAAATCCTTTTTAAAAACTGAAGCTTTTGCTGTCCCACTGCCTTTCAGTCAAATTACAGAGAATGACGATTTGGATGATTAGGTCTGTGATGAAACTGGTTATAGAAGCTATTTCAGAACCCACAGTGGTTCCCACTTAAATCAGAACACGAAGACCTGCCAAAGATACTCTATCTAAAACTATTTCAACTCGTTCCAGTCTTCTGCACATGTCAATATTCTCTCCTTCACAAAGGTAATCAATAACTTAAGAGAAAAAAAGCAAATCTTGGTGAAAGAAATATACTTGTTTCTCTTTGCTCTGCAAAATACTACTTCAGTTCTGCCACCTTCAGCTGTATTTGTTACCACTAATTAGCTGGGTTTTGTTCTAGTGTAAGCTGTCCTCTGAACTATTCTTGTTCTCTGTGTTTACTTTTGAAATTGAATCTTTTCATTCCCAAGCTTGCCAAGGATGCTATTGTAGACAGTCCAAGCTCACACAGCATAAAGTTAATATCTGATAGCAATCTGATTTAGTTTGATCATCAGAGAGCATCAAATCAGTTCCGTTAGTCCCAAATGCACATTATTCAGATCTGAGAGATCCTGAGTAGCTCTGAAAATCAACCATGTTAACTGGCTACTAGCCAAACTTCCAGCACCCTAAGTGCTACAGAGATCTCGTCTAATTGTTGTTAACAGGCATGAACTATTACAAATGAGTCACTACTTAATTTTGAATAAATTCATAACTTATTCCATGCAGAATTTTCCAGAGCAAACCTAACATGCTATGATGTTGATGACAACAAAGAAGATGAGTTGGGTGGTGTTTTCCTCCATCACGATGAAAACTAAAACAGGTGCCATATTTAGTCAAGAACTCTGTCTACAATCACTGAGGCAGCTCCTTGCTCCTCTCTCCTCCCCCTAGCATTCCCAACATGCTTCTCCACCCAATACCCGAAGAGAGAAATAGATTGAAAGTCAACTACATCATACTTACTTTTGGCAAGTGGGATTACTCTTTCCACTAGAACTATTAATATCCCCTTAAGGGGTTTTGTTTCCTGCCCTGAATTCACTGCAGATTTGGTATAATAGTGTAGGAAATAGCAAGTAAACGCATTTAATACCATGTCTGAGAGGCAACAACATTGTGGAAAGAAATGAGCTAGCTAGCCTCTAAAGCTGTGATAAATATTCCCCTTCTCCAGCTGCATGTGAATCGCTAGAAACAGAGAAATTCATGGATATGTTGAATATTTGTTTCATCAAAACTACATGTAATACTGTAATGGGAAGCATTGTAAGTAAATATATTAAGTACTAAAATTTCTTTAAAAAGAAACAGAGAAAACTTGAGAAGTATGAAGTGAGCTGATAAATGTGGATAGGCTTTTTTGAAAAGATATATTTGGTAAACTGACAAAACACACAAATACTTGTTTTCGTTGCTATTTGATTCATGCACACACAAAAACCCTAAAGTGCTGCTTTGTGGTGAACAAGATATTCGCTTACAAAAGCCCCCAAAACTGCCAACTCTTCCTTGGTAGGAAACTTTTTTGGAACTCCCTTTGTAGAAAAGGATTCAGATGGTAGGGAAGTCATTTTTGGTCCTTTAGACTTCCTCTGCAGGCTGAATTTGATGATTTGCAGGGCTCCCTGTGACTGAGTGAGCCAAGAATAAAAAGAAAGATGGTGTTTTCAAGCATACAGACTGAAGAGGAAAATCCCCCAATTTCTCATAAGCAACCAGTAAGAGAATGGTGGGAATTTGCTGATGAAGTGATGGTAAATGCTTAGCAACATCTCTCTAGGGGGAAAAAATGTGTGCATATATGGCTATACTATGTTTATAGATTTAATATAAATTTCACTGATATAAAAGATATATAACACTGATTAATAAATAATAAATTATACACACACAACACCCTTTGTTGTAAATCCCATGTAGCCAATGGACTCACACTGTTTTCTTGACTTTTGTCAAAGCCCTGTATCCATAGTCAAGCTATGGCTGCAAATGACAAACCAGTATAGTTATAACACGATTGTTGGTTGGTAGCTTCCTTCCCATTAACAAGAAAAAAGAAAGTAAAATGATTCATATGGATGTCAGAACTTCACTTGCTTATCAACGACATGGTGACCTCCTTGCTGAATCAGATATTAGTATCAAATACTATGAGAATTGCCTCCATTTTTTGGACTACTCTCAATGCCACAGGTACAGATATGACCCACTTTTAAGTTTAATATGCGTTATTTGCTCTTCTCCATTATTTTCTTAAGTCTAGGCAATCAACAAAACAAAAATAAATCAAGCCCTAATTTGTCATATTTTCAGATTTCCAGGGTGTAAATAAGCCCACCATGACTGATTCCAAGCTACAAATATGATGTCAGGAATGCTGCTGGGAAGAAATGAGAAGCAGTACATGACGATATAATTCCACCACACTGATAAAATAGATATAAATAACCTCAGCAGCAAGATAACAGTAAAATGTAAAATAAAGAGTAATTGATGAGGTCTGATTTATTTCTTTGATATAATTTATTTAACTGTAAGTGTTCAGTTCAGTTCAGTTCAGTCGCTCAGTCGTGTCCGAATCTTTGCGACCCCATGAATCGCAGCACGCCAGGCCTCCCTGTCCATCACCAACTCCCGGAGTTCACTCAGACTCACATCCATCGAGTCCATGATGCCATCCAGCCATCTCATCCTCGGTCGTCCCCTTCTCCTCCTGCCCCCAATCCCTCCCAGCATCAGAGTCTTTTCCAGTGAGTCAACTCTTCGCATGAGGTGGCCAAAGTACTGAAGTTTCAGCTTTAACATCATTCCTTCCAAAGAAATCCCAGGGTTGATCTCCTTCAGAATGGACTGGTTGGATCTCCTTGCAGTCCAAGGGACTCTCAAGAGTCTTCTCCAACACCACAGTTCAAAAGCATCAATTCTTCGGCACTCATCCTTCTTCACAGTCCAACTCTCACAACCATATATGACCACAGGAAAAACCATAGCCTTGATTAGGCGGACCTTAGTCGGCAAAGTAATGTCTCTGCTTTTGAATATACTGTCTAGGTTGGTCATAACTTTCCTTCCAAGGAGTCAGTGTCTTTTAATTTCATGGCTGCAGTCACCATCTGCAGTGATTTTGGAGCCCCCAAAAATAAAGTCTGACACTGTTTCCACTGTTTCCCCATCTATTTCCCGTGAATTGTAAGTGTATATAATTTAATTTTTAATAATGGTGCAAAATTCCTGACAATTTGATAAGTTATAGGACAAGCAAGCTGGTATGAACCAGTACAAGTACAACTCTGAAGTATACCCAAAATATACCCATGGAGGCTGGACTTTTTGAGAGGCTGAGCATTTGAGACATTCATGTATATAGGTTTTATGTGTATAGGGAAGTTGCTTACTGTGAGATAATAGAAAAATATGTATATAAGCATTGGTATCTGTCCCCAGTGTCTGGCATGGAGCTTCTAAACCCTCGGAATTTCCTGGGTGATAGCAATGTCTTTTATTCTAATAAGGCAACTCCTGAATCCCTCCCTGCTCTGCAGGGGGGATTGGTCATCAGAAATACCAAATCTCTCTGGTCACCAGAAAGACCAAATGATTAGAAGATTGGACCTTTTAGCCCCACTCCACCTGTACTCTCCAGGAGGGGAAAAGAGACTGAAAATTGAGTTAATGACTGGTCATTAGCTGAGCATTTGAGACATTCATGTATATAGGTTTTATGTGTATAGGGAAGTTGCTTACTGTGAGATAATAGAAAAATTTGTATATAAGCATTGGTATCTGTCCCCAGTGTCTGGCATGGAGCTTCTAAACCCTCGGAATTTCCTGGGTGATAGCAATGTCTTTTATTCTAATAAGGCAACTCCTGAATCCCTCCCTGCTCTGCAGGGGGGATTGGTCATCAGAAATACCAAATCTCTCTGGTCACCAGAAAGACCAAATGATTAGAAGATTGGACCTTTTAGCCCCACTCCACCTGTACTCTCCAGGAGGGGAAAAGAGACTGAAAATTGAGTTAATGACTGGTCATTCCTATGTGATAAAGCCTCTATAAAAATCCCAAAAGTCCTGGGTGTAGAGAGCTTCCAGGTAGGTGAACACAAGTCAGGAGGATGGTGCATCTCAGCTCCACAAGGACCTGTACTCTGAACCCTTCAAGAACTCACTCTATGAACCTCTTCATCTGATTGTTCATCTGGATCCTTTATTAAATAGTAAACTTATAAATGTGTGTTTCCCTAAGTTCTGAGAGCTCTTCTCTAGCAAATGATCAAATGCAAGAAGGAGCATAACGGGAAACTCCAACTTGTAACCAGTGAGACAGAAGTTGTGGGTAACCTGGAGACCTACTATTTGCAATTGGCATCTGAAGGAAGGTCCTTGTGGGACAGAGACCTTAACTTGTGGAGTCCACAATAACTCTGGTTGGTGTTAGGATTGAATTGAATGGTAAGATGCCTAACTTGTACCACAGAAATATTTTTGAAATATGGAAAACCCACACATCTGGGGTCAAAAGTGTTGTGAGTGCAGTGGTATTATAAGAGTAAAGGAGAAACACAGGAAGAATGTGGTTTTTCCTTTATGCCTACTTTTGGCCCACTTACTTGAAATGGTGGTTAAGATGTGGAGAAACCCCTCTGCGCTCTTGGCCAAACTTCTGGACATCTCTGAAGGCTCCTGCTAAGTGTCTGTGTAAATCGTCATGTATGATCTTTCCAGCCCAACACTTACATCTAAACAACATTTTGTTTTACCCCGAATCCCACCCATTTAAGGGGTGGGGTTCTCGAGCGTGGCTTTTTCTTCTTCAACACACAGTCTGATTAGCTTGTGTCCACCGAGAAGCAATGGTCAGCTGATCAACCCCAAGAAGATGGCAGGCAGGAAAAGGCAAGAATACACCTGAATGCTTCCGTGACATCATTTGCGAGATACTTAATCCAGGAAGAGAAGGCAAGAAAATAAAAGTTCCTGAACCATGCAGGTGAGACTTGCTGCAGTACTCTGCCTCCCTGGGCACCATTCAATCACTCAGGATGGTGCCCAGACCCTTATTTTAGAGCTTAACAGATCTACCATCACTTTACCTCCATGGCCTAAGCCTAAGAAAACACAAACATCAAAATTACTCTAATTCAGAAGGAGCCCTATTTGTGGACTTGGGAGATTGCATGGCTCTTCTACAAAGCCCAAGTCACCCTTAGGTAAGGAATGCATGAGAGTGGAAGGCCAGTCTTGTACACAATTTAGGAAATTCTCCTGGTGATATTTTCTATAACTTCAAAAAATTATCAATGTTTAAATATCAAGAAGGAAGTGGTAATCATCATGAAAAGCCCGCTAAAAGTAAGGCTCTCAAGCCAAAGAAATCAGAGCAACAATCTCTCCTTTCCTACTTGTTAGCTGTGTGACCTTCAGTGAGTTGCTTGATGTCTCTCGAGCCTCCATTTCCTCATTAGTAACATGAGGATAGTAGTTTTGCCCATCTTTTGGGGCTATCTGAAGGTTAAATGTTTTATGTTTCTAAAGCAATTAGCACATGGCAGTCAACATATTAGCTTTTTAAAAATAATAAGTATAACAAAAGGAAGCATCTATAGTTAAGAGAAAAAGCATAAAATACAATTTTACTTTTATTTTTTGCAGCATATTGAAAAAAGATCACAATATTTGTAGGTCCCTTCATCAAGAGGTAGAATCTATTTCTCCACCTCTCAAATACAGGCTTGGCATGTAACTGGCTTCAGTTAAGAGACTATTAGCACATGTGACACAAGCAAAAGCTTGACAGTATTTGCCCAAGTGCATGACAGTTACTCCCCTCCCTGCTGACGGGAACTTTTCTGCCATCACGTGAACTGCCTACTGGATAATAAGACAGGTGGCCTTCATCACAAGGTCATCATCAACGGCTAGAAATATGAGTGAAGTTATTCCAAACTATCCAGTCCCAGCTAAGAACAAAACCACCTATCTGACCCATAGAATAATGAGCAAAATATAAAAGGATCATTGTTTTAAGCCACTAAAGTTGAGGTTGTTCATTAGGCAGCAAAAGCAAACAGATACTGTTCTGATTACCACTATGTAACAATATTCATGCCTTTAAAAAAGATCTCAGTTCAGTTCAGTTCAGTCCAGTCGCTCAGTGGTGTCCGGCTCTTTGCGACCCCATGAATCGCAGCATGCCAGGCCTCCCTGTCCATCACCAACTCCCAGAGTTCACTCAAACTCACGTCCATCGAGTCGGTGATGCCATCCAGCCATCTCATCCTCTGTCGTCCCCTTTTCCTCCTGCCCCCAATTCCTCCCAGCATCACAGTGTTTTCCGATGAGTCTAGGGGTTACTAAAATAAAAGACTCTTGCCCTGCCTGGCTCAAATCTTATAAATAAGAGAGACAAGACACAGAAATAGATATTACAGTTGAGCATAATAGTTGCTGATATGTCTATTATGTTATTATGATATGTCTATTATGCTATTTTTAATGTCCCTTTAATACTGTGATCAGTTATATGGGCTTCCCTCGTAGCTCAGATGGTAAAGAATGTGCCTGCAATGCAGGAAACCTGGGTTTGATCCCTGGGTCAGGAAAATCCCCTGGATAAGGAAATGCCTACCCACTCCAATATTCTTGCCTGGAAAATTCCATGGACAGAAGAGTCTGGCAGGCTACAGTCCATGGGGTCGCAAAGAGTCAGACACAACTGAGCAACGAACACTGTGATCAATTTATTTGTGCATTAAATTTAAAAACAGTGATTTAAAACTGTTGAGTTAGGAATTCCCTGGCAGTCCAGTGGTTAGGATTCGGAGCTTTCACTGCTGTGACCAGGTTCAATCCCTGGTCAGGGAACTAAAATCCCACAAGCCACATGGCAAGGCAAAAAGAAAAAGCAAACGGACACGCTGCTGAGACATCACCTGCTCCAGGACACAGGAAGATGTGCTGTCCTTGGAACCTCCTGAATCTGAAGGAGAAAGCCAGTCTGGCTAAATCATTTCATTACCTCAAACAACCTCATATCAAAGTCAGGATTCATGGATTTACCCAAAGTTATCTACATTATCATTTCAATTAAACATATGGCTGAGGAATCTACTGAGGAAGGCTTGAGTGATAACCATGAAATCAATAAGTCTTTCTGGACTTATCGATTTAGCCTTCTCCGTGCAGTAGAATTGATTTATGTCCTCAGATTTATTTTGATAACTCAATGATAACTCCACTATTCCTAAATTAATGTCATCTTTTCTTCAGGCCAAAATTTTTTCTTGGCAAGGAAAAAAAAATCTTACATCAAGCCAAACTGATTTAGCTAAGTAATTCCATGGCTAACAGGATGCCATAAATCAAAGAAAACCACGTATGACTATAATTGTAAATCATCCTTGCCATGGAAAAGTACCATGGCATTTATTTGTAAGAATGGTGATTGCATCATACAGGGTCTCTTTCCTGTCAAAATTTGCACCTTCCAATACAAACCTAATGTGCAATTTCTTAAGTGCAATAGATTGTTTTAAAACTACATTAATTTCTATCTCCCACCTCTCTAGTTTCTAGAATGTATGAGATGCATAGCTCTCATTTCCTAATTATCAGGATTTTATTTAACCGGATAAACCATCGTCTTTGTGCAAGGAATATTTATTTATCTCAGGCGCATGTGGTAAGACAATTAGTCAATGTCATGTAAAGGGGTAACTTTGCAAATGCTTTTTGGAAAAAAAATACACACACACACACAATATTTTCCAAGCAGATCTATAAACCAAAAGGAAAAACAGAGAAATTTTTCAATAAAGGGACATCGGAATGAGATTGTCCAATCAATCACCAAGTCCCGCCAAGCCCTCCTCTCTGTCTCTGATATCTACCCAGCTCTCTCTGTTGACAGCTCTGTGAGGTCCAGGAGAGCATAACTGCTCCACGCAGGACTGTTA